>JAUDJI010000489.1:834-13904 GCA_037389245.1 Oryzias sinensis | reverse complement strand
CACTGGTGTCAGAAGTGATTTCGGACGCGGGGCGGCGTACTGACGGTCAGACTGGTTCACGCCGGCGCTCGGATTAGCTGTGCTAGCTGGAGCTAGCTTGGAAGCATGGCCGTGCGGCGGAAGACTAAACTAAAAGAAGAGGTGAGCGGAGAAACGGGGGAAGACGGCGCATGCGGCTGGTCGGATGACGCAGTCAAGGAGTTCGCTAAAGCTACATGCGAAGCAAGAGACCGCGTGAGGGAGGCCGCGGTGAGAATGGCTGACGCAGCGGGACTAACTCCATCGGCACGCGCCACTTCTATTCGCTCCAGAATCGGCGGCCATGATGCAGCCTTGAGCGGGAACGTCGGCTCTAGAACGCCAGTTGTTGTCTCAACCACCAAGATCCCCAAGTACACCGGTAGGTCGGATTGGGAAGCGTTTCTGGCGCAATTTGAGCTATTGGCGGAAGCTGAAGGATGGACTGTTGAAAAGAAGGCTCTAAACCTGGCACTTTCCCTCACCGATGATGCATTGTCCTGTCTTTTGCTGCTCAACCCGGCTGACAGACGTGATTATGGAGCACTAGTGGGTGCTCTACAGCGACGTTTTGGACAGTGCTTACAACCTGAACTCCTGCGGAATGAACTGAGTAACCGGGTCAGGAAGTCTGGTGAGCCACTACGGTTGTTGGCCAACGATGTGGAAAACCTGACCCGGCGGGCCTATGCACACATGTCCCCTGGCGTACAGAGCGAGTTGGCGCGGGACCAGTTCATTAGAGCCCTCACACCCTCAGAGCTGCGCATTCAGGTGCAGCTGCTTCACCCTCAGACCCTGCAAGCAGCCCTGGAGATGGCAGTGGAGAGGGAGAATGTGTGGGGTGTGTCGGTTTCTGGTGGGCCCGGTTCTTATGGAGACCGCCCTGCCAGGGGAGCTGCGGTAGAGAGTCATACAGTGGAGAAGCCGGCCTGGGTGAGTGAAATGACTGAACTGTTGAGAGCTGTATCGTTACAGACAGCCCGCCGACCTCACCCAGGTCCCAAGGCCTGCTGGGGATGTGGTCAGGCTGGACATTTGGTCAGAGAGTGTCCCAACTCAAACAGACGGCAGGGAAACGACTCGGGGTCTGCATAAAGGGGGATATGCAGACCCAGACCTCAGCTTTGCATGTGCCACCCCAGCTAATTCTCTCGCTACCACCAGGAGGCGCCCAACATCACAGTCGGGGAGGCATGGCGCAGCCTTCCCCAGAAGCAGACGCCACCACACACTGGGAGCCAATCATCGCGGTGGGACGTGCCGGCACTGGAGACTCTTGCTACGTTCCTGTTACAGTTGAAGGGGTTCCCTGTTCAGCGCTAGTGGATACAGGGTCAACAGTCACTGTAGTGAGACCTGACGTGGTTCCAGAGGGAACCGTGCTGGAGCCCACTTTGGTACGTCTACGCACTGTCACAGGTGAGCTGGCCCCAATGAAAGGCAAAGGTGTACTCTCTTGGACTGTTGGGGGGAGAACACTTCGCCACACCGCTTGGATAGCGGCAGTGCAGGACCCGTGTATTCTGGGCCTGGATTTTTTAAGGGCTGCAGGCTGTCAGTTAGATCTGTTAAGAGGGACTGTGAACTTCTTCGCGGGGTCAGTTTTTACCTTGTTTCCTAGGTGTAGTGAAGAGGGACACCCTGAGCGGCTAGCAGCTAAGGCCTCTGACACAGTTGGTGTCACTCCCTTCCAAGAGTCACCTTCTGGGAGTGACAGCGGGAGTGCCACTTCAAGCACGCATTTTTGCGCATCAACCTCTCCTGCTGGAGCTCAACTGGAGAGAGAGGGAGCAGTGGAGGTGATAAGAGAAATATGGGAGAAAGACTGCAAGGGTCTTGAACCACAACAACGGGACCGGTTGTGGGAACTGCTAGTGGAGTTTCAAGACTGTTTTGCCATGAGTGATGAAGAGGTGGGGAGGACAGAGCTGGTGCAACATGAGATTGACACGGGTGATGCAAGGCCTATTAAGTGCCGCCCACGTCGACTCCCACTGGCTAGACAGCAGGCATGTGACGAGGCTGTGACCAAAATGCTGCAGGCAGATATAATCGAACCTTCAGACAGTCCATGGGCGGCAGCTGTGGTCATGGTCCCAAAGAAGGTGTCAGGGTGGCGTCTCTGCTCTGACTACAGGCCGCTGAACTCTGTGACAAAGAAAGACTCGTACCCGCTTCCGCGCATTGATGAGTCGCTAGATCTAGTTTCGGGGTCCTCCTGGTTTTCCTCCTTAGACCTCCGCAGTGGGTATTACCTAGTGCCTCTTGCCCCCGAGGCTAGAACCAAAACAGCGTTTTGTACTGGACGAGGCTTTTGGCAGTTCAAGGTCCTTTGTTTTGGACTCTGTAATGCCCCAGCTACTTTTGCCAGACTGATGGACAAAGTTCTGGCCGGTGTACCCCGCCAACAATGTCTGGTCTATCTGGATGACATACTTGTGCATGGCAGCTCCTTTGAGGCAGCCTTGGGTTCCTTGCGGCTGGTGCTGACAAGAATCAGGACAGCTGGCCTGAAGTTACATCCAGACAAATGTCATTTCATGCAGCGAGAGGTGTTTTTTCTGGGGCATAAGGTGGGAGGAGAAGGGATTGGAACTATGAAGGAAAAGGTGCAGGCTGTAACTGACTGGCCCACTCCAACCACGCAGAAACAACTCAAGAGTTTTTTAGGCCTGGCGTCATACTACCGTCGGTTCGTACGGGGTTTTGCATGCACAGCCGCACCTTTGTTTCAGCTGATGCAAAAGGACAGAGACTATGTATGGACCGAGGCATGCCAAGAGGCTTTCAGCTGCCTACAGCGTGCATTGAGTGAAGCTCCAGTGTTGGCTCCGGCTAATCCCTCTTTACCCTTCATCTTAGACACAGATGCTAGCAGTGTGGGAGTGGGAGGCGTGTTGTCTCAGGCGGGGCCAGAAGGGGAGCGGGTGATCACTCTGCCCTCCAGTGGCTCATGACGTTCAAGGAACCTGAAGGGCTGGTAGCCAGGTGGATCGAAGAGCTACAGGCTTTTGACTTTAAGGTGGAGCATAGGGCTGGGGCACGCCACGCTAATGCAGATGCTCTCTCTCGCCGTCCATGTGCAGCAGATGATTGTCGGTTTTGTGAGAAGAGGGAGGCCAGAGAAAAGGAGCTACTGGAGGAAGGGATGGGGGCCAAAGAGCAGCCAGTAGTCGAGTGGACTTGCCGGGGGCTGCAGACTGTAGACATGGCAGAGTGGAAACGGCAACAGGAGCAGGATGTTGACCTACAGCCTGTGCTGCAGTGGGTTGTCGCACAGCAGCGGCCACCGTGGGAGGAAGTAGCAGCCCTATCCACCGCAAGCAAGGGGTTTTGGTCTATGTTTGAGGCTCTGCGGTTAGAACAGGGTGTCCTGCAGCGGGCATGGGTGGCGCCTGCAACGGGTGAGAAGAAGTGGCAGATCGTGGTCCCAAGGGGCCTCCAATTGGAGGTGCTGCGGGCCATGCATGGAGTGGCGGGGTCTGGACATTTCGGAGTTACAAAAACTCTGCGCCGACTCCGTCAGGGTTTCTATTGGGGCAGATGTAGGAGGGACGTGGAGGACTTTTGTCGTCAGTGCGACCCCTGCATAGCCCGCAAGGGTCCTTCAGGCCAGTCGCGTGCTCCCCTCCAACCATTTCAGGTGGGAGGGCCGATGGAGAGGGTGGCTGTTGACATCGTGGGCCCGTTGCCGCGCTCTTCTAGGGGTAACCGTTATGTTCTTTCTGCTATAGATTATTTTACTCGGTGGCCAGAGGCGTACGCATTGCCTGACCAGGAGGCAGAAACGGTTGTGGATGCCCTTCTGGGGGGCATGTTCAGCCGTTTTGGGGTTCCGGAGTCCATACACTCTGACCAGGGCCGGAACTTCGAGTCCCGGGTGTTTGCCCTCATGTGCAGTCGCCTTGGTGCTCACAAGACTCGCACCACCCCCTTGCGAGCGCAAAGTGATGGATTGGTGGAGAGATTTCACTGCACCTTGGGGCAGCAACTGGCTATCATCACATCAAAGTACCAAAAAGACTGGGATGACCACCTTCCCCTGGTGCTAATGGCATGTCGGTCAGCTGTACAGGAATCCACATCCTGTACACCTGCTCTTCTCATGTTGGGAAGAGAGCTCCGTACACCGGCCATGATGGCTTTTGGCCGGCCACCTGATTCTGAAGACACAAGCCAGGGGCCTGAGTATGCTCGGAAACTTCAGGAGCGTCTGGACTCCGCACATACTTTCGCTCGGGAACAGCAGCGAAGTGCCGGACAGAGACAAAAGCGCCACTATGATGTAAAAGCTAAAGGAAGACATTTCGTAGTTGGCGAACCAGTGTGGGTGTACAGCCCCCAACGCAAGAAGGGACGATGTCCAAAGCTGGACAGCCAGTGGATTGGGCCGTGCAGGGTCCTAGAGAGGCTAGGAGAAGTCATTTACAGGGTACAGTTTCCACAGAGAGGGAGAAAGGTGATTCTCCACAGAGACAGACTGGCTCCCTATCGGGGTATCTCTGCTCCGCCTACACAGACGACGCCAGCTGTCCCATCCTTGCTGGTTTCTGCACCAAGTTCCTTTTCTGCCCCTCTAGCTTCTCCAGATCCACTTCCAGCAGCGGCAACTCCAACCCCCTTAACCCCGTTGCCTCCGCGGGCTAGGCCGCAGCGGCAGAGGAAAGTTCCAAGCAGATTCAGAGACTTTGTTGCTTCCTTTTAGTAGGGAAAGTTGTTAATGGTGGGACAGTTTGTTTTAGAGGGCAAGAATGCGCCCTGGTCCCTCCGGAAGGTCTGGTGGTCTACCCAAACCTTCCATAAAAAAAAAAAAAAAAAAAAAAAAAAAAACTGTGTTGATGATGGTTCTTTGGTTCTGTCCTGTTTTACTTTACACTTTCCTGGTGTGTGAAATTGTGGGTCAGGTAATATGTGTCCCTCGTGGGCGAGGGTCTTTGTGGGGGGGGGGGGGTAGTGTAACGACCCAGGGTTTAGACAGAGCTGCAGGTGGCTGGCGCCCCCCTCTTTCTGTCAGTTGCTAGACCACTGTGTGTGTGTCAATCAGTGGTGGGCTGGTGACTGATGGAGAGAGGGGGCGGGGTCTACCTGTGGGAGAGTGTGTGTGTGCGTCATCGCAGAAGTTAGTAGTAGCTGGCTGTGCCTGTTAGTCATGCTGTAACCGTTATCAGATACAGAAATCTCAATAAAGAGCTGTTGGACAACCGGCCGCCTAAGGAGCTTCCTTGCCGTCACTACAGTATTTAACCCTTGTGCTATCTTAGATGACCCCACCCTTCCATTGACGTGTTCTCCCTACCATGACAAAGGTGGATAAAGGTGGAAAGATTTCATGTAATCCATGGACACCAGTGAAGATCACAAATCATTGAAGAAAAAACGTTCAGAGCACTGTCTAGTGGGTCTAGATGACCCAACTCCCAATGTTAAAGTGCCTAGGATAGCACAAGGGTTACAGTAGAAAAAAAGTCGAAGTTCTTTGTTCTCCTCCAAGTGTTGTTGGGTTGACATCAGCTCCCAGCTTCCCTCTCTTCTGAGCTGCAGCTCCTCAAGTTATAGTAAAAGAAAGTTTCAGAACTACAGCTGGAAGTTCTGACAAAAACACCTTTGACTTCTGCTGCAGGAAGGAGCTTAATGCCAATCTCCACCCCTGCAGATGGTAAACTGTGCTGAAATCTCCGAAGCTTTTTCTTCTAATGTTTCTGCCTGGAGTTTCTTGTTTTTTTTTGTTTTTTACTTTCTCAAAGTGGTAAAAAAAATTACAAACATGCAGAATTGTTCAGGTTTTTTGTCCTTTTGCCACTGCTTGAAAAGAACATTTTCTTTAAATGAATCACAGAAACCTCTGAGAGACATCGTGTAGCCATACAGTAGTTTGTCAACTGCTAAGCTACTGCTGACACCGAGGTGGACTGCCAATCGAGAAAGCTTAAGGCTCAGATTAACTCTAATTTGGTAAATAAACACGTTTTGTCTTTTACTGGCTGGGTCATGAGGTTCTACTTTCACTCAAAGTAAATCTTACCTTCACAAATAACTAATATCTGATGCAGCTGTTGCCTAACACCTAAGGATAGGAGTGCTGACCTCGGCTCCAAAGGTTTAGAGATCCCAACAAAGATCAGCGCACGAAAAAGAGGGAAAAGCTTCAGCTGCTGCCGGCTAAATCCGCTCTGAGTACAGTAACAGATGCTGGAGGTTGGCGGATCGGCAGTACAGCAGCAGCAGCAGCAACGGGAAGCGAGGCATCAACCCCCTGCTGGAAAAAACGTCAGCCGCTTTAAATTTTCAAAAGCATGGTGGGAGGTGAGGGCGTGCCTGTGGAGATGGGATCTCACCGAGGAAATCATATCCCTCTTCCACCCGGTTAATAGGTTTGCGTTGTTACACTGATCTATTGGCTGAGCCTTTCCATGTTTTTGAAATATTTTCCTTGCAGACCTGAAATGAAGTCATTATCTAGAGTGAGTCTTTCCAGCTGAGGTAAATTCTCTCTAGTCATAAATCCTCTGTCTTGGTGCTGAAAGGTTCAGGTTCAGTAAACTGCCACTAACAAGCACGTGGGTGAGCCTGGTGACTTCATGGCCCTGTCATTTCCCCCTCAATTACTGCAGGAGATTTTTCACTGGCACACAACAGGAGGGAGAGGAGCTTTATTGAGGATGAAAATATTGATGTGAATCCATGGGATTTACTAAATTCAGGCCTTGGTAAAGGAGCAGAGAGAAGGAAAATTTTGGCTTTAGTCCACGAATGGCGAACATGGTGATCGGAGAAGTTTGGCACGACAGAAATGCTTCCTGTGTGCTGGGTGGAAACATTCTGATTCAAAAATGTACAAACCCGTGTGAGTTGGATGACAGCAATGGCTTGGGGAACACACATTTCATCCAAACTATTTCACCTTCCATCCCTCTAAAACACATGTGTCAAACTCAAGGCCCGCGGGCCAAATGTGGCCCTCCATGTCATTTTAGGTGGCCCGCGACAGCATAGACGTTTTTAATTTTTTCTTAGAATAAAAAATAAAAATTGTTGTGTATTTATTCATATCTAGGGGGAATCAGACTTGAAATATCAGATTGGGCAACTATACATTAGGACATAAACACTGTCCATATAACCTAACCTGACAAAATCCAATGTAAAAGGATTTATGCTAGAGTAACAAGCAAACATATGTTTTCTATGCAACTGTAATTGTCACTTTACGAAATTATAATAAATAAATAAAACATTTAGTTAAAGATTTAGTTACATGTCTAAGTTATATCTGGCCCTTTGAGGAAAACCACTATGCTGATGTGGCCCTCGGTGAAAATGAGTTTGACACCCCTGCTCTAAAAGTTTTCAACAAAACGCTGTTGTGAGACAGAGTCCCAAACTGGAAACCCGATAAAACAAGTTCCAATCTCTGCCGGAAATATCCAGCTGGGAATAAGACCGTGACGCTGACAGGGAATCAGGCCCTGTCAGACTTAGAAATAAGTAATCACTTATTTTTGTGAACATAAAACAAACATCAAGCTTTTTTTGCAAACTATTTCAAGCATTTGAGACCTTGTTAGTTCATTCAAGAACTAAAAACGTACTTTGATGAAAATGGTGTTTTTGACATGTTTTTGAGGCATTTTTCGTATGATGCATATGTATAATATATTAAGCTTAAAATTGCATCACTGAGTATTTCTTTATTTATATTGTTGTGAATAAAGAGCAGAGTAACCCTTGTGCTATCCTAGGCACTTTAACATTGGGAGTTGGTGCTCTGAACCGTTTTTCTTCAATGATTTGTGAACCTCACTGGTGTCTATGGATGACATGAAATCTTTCCACCTTTATCCACCTTTGTCATGGTAGGGAGAACACGTCAATGTAAGGGCGGGGTTATCTAAGATAGCACAAGGGTTAAAAATGCAGTTTGAAAAACAGCCTGTTTGTTACATAGAAGAGCCCTAAGCTCCCTTCTCAGCTCAATTCTGATGCATCACTTGCAGACAAATCGATCCATGTTCGGCTCCATTTTCCTCGTCTGAGCTGCTATCTGGCTGGAAACTGTACGGCTGGATTGCTCCAATATTGCTCTCATTATTTTTGTTGCACTTTGCTACTTTCTCCACATATAGTTGCATATATAAGCTGTCCGTGGTCACTTTAGATTCAACTTTTTGACAACTGAGACAGTATTTTTAGAATAAGATGCTAGACTAGTCATGGCCTGGAATTATGCTCCAAAGTCACAATTCAACTTCTATGTTGACAACTTCTTGCCTTTAGTCAAAAATAACACGCTTTTGTACTAATAACTCAAAAACTACACAGTAAGAGTACAAAATTCTTTGTGAAGAGAAAGCTTTGTTGTGTGTATTTTGTATTAACACATAATTAGAACACATTAGGTGTTTTATTATAAAAAACAGAAAGCAGCGACAAACGCGTTTCATGCTCTGCTATAAAACCATGTTATGGAGGGGAGCATTACATGTCAAAAGCGCGGCTGGCTCAACCACGGCTGAGCAAACAATGGCCCAGCTCCGTTGACAGGGCTCAAAAAGTGCGTGCTTGTGGACACTGTTGCCTGAGTGGACTCGGATCCCTCAGGCGTGAACCGCAAACCCGGGAGTAGGCAATGTGGCCGGATGGCTAGGTCAGACGGAGCGTCTCAGAGGATGTTGGACTGGCCGTTCTGCATGTCAATCAAGTGACGTATTTCACGATTAGGATGGTGATTCAAGGAGAGAGAGGTAGGAGAGAGAGAGATGCTGTAGTATCGCGAGACTCAACGAGACCGGTGTGGCAACTCAGCTTGGCGGTGCGTAAGTAGCAGAACAAACATTTCATTATTATATCATTTTACCGCCATATCAAATTAGCTGTTAAACTAACATCTGTAAAAGTTGAATAAGCCTTTTGACAGCCTGGAGGACCTGGAGAATTATATAGACGGCTGCTACAATACCGTCGTTATGGGGAAGACCAACACCACCACTCCTTCCTCCAAACGCGTCCGACCAGAAAGTTCTCCCGGAGCTGCCTCCTCTCCAGGCAGTGGAATCAGCGACGCTTTAGATTCCATTGATAAAAAGCTCTCCAGCCTTGACGGCCGCTTGAATCTGCTGGAGATCCTCCACAGAGAGTTCCAAGGCCTGCGAGAGTCTCTGGAGTTCAGCCAGCAGCAGGTGCGGGAGCTCGCAGCGGAGAATCAGGCCCTCAGAGAAAGTGTCAAGACCTTGAGCAGTGACACCGCTCGCCTTTCTGAGGAAAACCGCTCGATCAAGGAAACCCTCCTGGATCTTCAGTCGAGGAGCATGAGGGACAATCTGGTGATCGCGGGGGTTCCGGAGGAGGCAGGAGAAGACCCGGAGGCGACGGTGAAACGCTTCATGGAAGCCCACCTGAAGGTCCCCAAGGAGGAGGTGCAGAAGATCGCGTTCCAGAGGGTGCACCGGCTCGGAGGAAGAAGGTCTGACAACCAGCGTCCGCGACCGATTGTAGCCAAGTTTGACAACTACAAGCAAAAGGAGATGGTGAGGGGTCGCGGCCGGGAACTGAGGGGGACACATTTCAGTGTCAATGACCAGTTTCCGGTTGAGATCCTGCGGCGCCGAAAGATCCTTTTTCCTCTGAGGAAAAAACACATTGCCAACGGGTCCAGAGCCGTGGTTTCTGTGGATAAACTCTTTGTAGATGGAAGGCTCTTCCGAGACCCGGAGATCACCCCCTGGCTTTGCTGAAGATCTGACATCCGAAAAAACAGCGGCTAAACGTGTTGAATGAATGAAACCGGCTCATCAATCATCCCACCTCCATCTCGTTGAAGCAGTTTAAGTTTTCACCCCTCTCATGTTTCTGTTGTTTTTCTTGTTATGTTTGTTTCTTTCTGTTTTTCTTTACCTCTTTCTTCTTTTTAGTTTCCCCTCTCTCCCCCCCTCCTCATATGTAAATTATCCAAAGGCAACACGTCCCCCGGTAAGTTGGTTTTTATTCATGCACGGAACGGGCACGCGCGCGCAGACAAGCGCGCACACGGGCAAGCACACGCGAACCAGCACACACTCGCGGACATCCCGCAAACACCTCACATAAGCCCACATAGGAGACATGCAACATGCAGCTCACACAGTCAGGAAACGCACACGCACACAAACGCACAGTGTTTCTTCATCGATCAGCGGGCACGCGCACATGGACCGGCACATGCTCTATTTAGCCTTACATTCTCTTGGTCAGAGCAGTTATGAACAGTCTTAACATTGTTAGCTGGAATGTGCGTGGACTTGGCTCTGGACCAAAGAGATTGAAAGTGTTATCTCACCTGGATGATCTTAAAGCAGATATAGCCTTACTGCAGGAGACACATTTATGTACACAATCTCAGGACCTCCTGTGCAGCTCAAAATTTCCAGTCATATATTCTTCTAGTTATAACTCCAAGCAAAGAGGAGTTGCTGTTTTGATTAATAAAAACGTTACATTTACTCATAAGGATACAGTTACTGACCCAGAAGGTAGATTTGTAATTATTAATATATCCATTCAGAATAAGGACTATTGCACAGCCAGCATATATGGTCCGAATGTTGACGACTCTTCCTTCTTTCACAGATTCTTCACCTCACTCTCAGTTCACTCTGACTCCACAATCATTATAGGAGGAGACGTCAATCTGGTTCTGGACCCTGAACTTGACAGACTCAGCACAGCAGCAACCCAGCGCACATGGAGGTCTGCAAGTATTCTAAAACAGTACATGAATGATCTGGGTCTCTGCGACGCGTGGCGCTCATGTCATCCAAGCACTAAGGGGTTCACCTTTTTTTCTCCAGTTCACGGCTCACACTCCCGTTTAGACTATTTATTAATCAGTAACTCTCTTTTAAAAGAAATTAAAAGTTCCAACATTCATCCGATTATTATCAGTGATCATGCACCAGTCTCTGTAAATATTTCTAGGGAAATATCGACACCCTCAGGTACAACCTGGAGGTTCAATACGTCTCTGTTGAAGGACCAGGAATTTCTTGAATTCTTTAAAAAAGAGTGGGCAACCTTCCTAGAATTCAACAATACTCCAGACATCTCACCGTGCATTCTGTGGGAAACAGCAAAGGCAGTCATGAGAGGGAAAATCATTTCTTATTCAACGCACAAAAAACGCAAAGAGAAAGCAGATTTATTAGAATTAGAAAATAAAATCAAAACCCTGGAGACTGCTTATGCTGCTTCTGCACAGGAACACATTCTGGGAGATCTGAAAAATTTAAAGCTGCAGTTAAATGACATCATTAATAAACAAACACAATTTCAAATACAAAGGCTGCGACTTGAAAGATTTGAAAACTCTAATAAATCTGGCAAATTTCTGGCTAATCAGCTTAAAATTAATAGAGAAAAATCATCAATCACCTCTATTACGGACCAAACAGGAAATATCACTCATGACCCGGTCAAAATTAATAACGCATTTAAAAACTTTTATAAAAACTTGTACACACCACAGATCAATCCGTCAGAGCAAAGTATTGACTCATTTCTTAATAATGTAAACCTACCCAGGTTAAATGAAGATCAAATAACAAACTTAGACTCTCTGTTCTCGTTGTCTGAACTTCATGAAGCTCTGTTACTTATGCCTAATGGTAAAGCACCAGGGCCTGACGGCTTTCCTGCTGAGTTTTATAAAGAATTCTGGGAACAGCTGGCACCAACGTTTTATGAAACGGTCACATTTATCAATGAAAGCCAATCAATGCCACCTAACATGAACTCAGCCAACATAATTCTTCTTCTAAAACCAGACAAAGACCCCACGAGTCCTTCAAGCTATCGCCCCATTTCTTTAATTAATGCAGATGTAAAAATTATCTGCAAAGCACTAGCACAGAGAATAGAAAAAATCACTCCTCACATAATTGACTTCGACCAAACTGGATTTATCAAAGGCAGACACTCGGATGACAATCTCCGAAGACTTGTTAATATTATAGACTTTGCCACCATTAACAACCAGGAAATGACTATACTATCGCTGGATGCTGAAAAAGCTTTTGACAGAGTAAACTGGAAGTTCCTTATTGCTGCCCTCCATAAGTTTGGTTTTGGAGAAGCATTCATCAAATGGATCAAAATATTATATCACAACCCCAATGCATCAGTTAGAACTAATAAACAGACTTCCAACAGGTTTTTTCTTGGAAGAGGAACCAGACAGGGTTGCCCACTCTCTCCTTCTCTTTTTGCTATATTTATTGAGCCTCTAGCTGCAGCAATAAGACAGAATGAGAGCATTAAAGGAATTAAAACCAAACACAGCCATCATAAAATTAGTCTCTATGCAGATGACATATTACTGTTTTTAAGTAATTTACATTCTGTAAATGAAACGGCAACAATCATTAATGAATTCTCCTCTATATCAGACTATTCCATTAATTGGAATAAGTCTGTTCTATTACCACTGAACAGTAATGCGGAGCAAAGACTCACGATACCAGTTAAATCAGGAAATATCAAATATCTAGGTATCAATTTTTCCCCCAAACTATCAGAACTGGTGCAGCTAAACTACACCCCATTACTGAAAAACATACAGGACGATCTAACACGCTGGACCAACCTGCCTCTGTCCCTTATGGGCAAGGTAGCCACGGTAAAAATGAATATCTTACCCAAAGTTAATTATCTCTTTTCAATGATTCCCACACAACCGCCATTAAAATGGTTCAAAAAATTAGACTCATCCATATCAAGCTTTCTATGGAACAATAAACCTGCAAGAATTAGTCTAAAAACTTTAAAATCTGCAAAAAGCTGTGGAGGATTAGAATTACCTAATTTCCACAAATACTTTCTTGCAAATAGATTACAATACATCTTAAAATGGTTAAAAAATAATCCAGAAACCAACTCATGGTTAGACTTGGAACAGGCGTTATGTGGAAAGATCAACCTGTCAGATCTTCCATTTATTAGCCAAACAGTTAAAAAACAGGATTGTTTCAAAAGTATTAATATAAACGCCACTTTAACAGCCTGGTGGGAATTTCTCAAAA
>JAUDJI010000488.1:0-13909 GCA_037389245.1 Oryzias sinensis | reverse complement strand
CCTGAAACAATCCAGCACATAACTGCAGGATGTAAGATGCTGGCAGGTAAAGCATACATGGAGCGCCACAATCAAGTGGTTGGAACAATATACAGGAACATGTGTGCAGAATATGAACTGAAAACCCCAAAGTCAAAATGGGAAACACCTCCGAAGGTGGTAGAGAATGAAAGGGCAAGAACCCTGTGGGACTTCCAGATCCAGACTGATAGGATGGTAATAGCGAACCAACCAGACGTTGTAGTGGTGGATAAAGAACAGAGGAAAGCCGTTGTGGTGGATGTGGCAGTGCCAAGCGATAGAAACATCAGGAAGAAGGAACATGAGAAACTGGAGAAATACCAGGGACACATTCTTTCTTTACATTATTATCAGTCTTTAACTGTTTTCATGTAACCCTTGTGCTATCCTAGGCACTTCAACATTGGGAGTTGGGTCATCTAGACCCACCACGCTGAACCTTTTTTCTTCAATGATTTTTGAACCTCATGGTGTCCATGGATTACATGAAATCTTTCCACCTTTATCCACCTTTATCATGGTAGGGAGAACACGTCAATGCAGGGGTCATCTAAGATAGCACAAGGGATTTATTCTTTTTACTGTAGATGAAAAATATCAGAAATGTATATAAAATAAAGAGCAGAGGAATACTTTTTGAATCCAGTAACAATGTCCAGTGCAGGAAAATGTAGAGGAGACAGACGTAAAGGAGCATGTAAACTTTAAAAAAAATGTAATCAATGTTGACACTTTAATTAAATAAAATGAATTTGTTTCACCAGTGACAAATCTGTTTTATGAATGCAGTGTTACATCTAACAAATACTTTAAGAAAGGAGAACTACGCAAATGAGTTGTTTTTCTAAATCAAGAATCATCAAGAATCAAGAATTTTTATTTGTCACATACAAAGTTATATTTAGCAAATACAACTAGTAGTGAAATGTACGCCAGGTCCGCTCCTTGGACAGTGCAAATAATTAAGGAAAACAGCACAGATGAAAATATACATAATATACACAATATACTTCCAATATACTTCCAATGGAACCCATTAGTGTTTGTGCAGTAAATAGATTGCATTCACATCCATTACATTAAACTGACAACACAATATGTAAGACACTATGGAGGGTTTGAGTTTTCAGATTTTGTCTGTTAAAACAGTTCAAGACATCAAGATGTCTGGGTTGGTTTCTTTTTATGCCTTTTTTTGGGCTTTTGCTTTTTCGCTCTTTACATTCAAGTCTTGCTTTAAAGAAACACAAAACATAAGTGTTAAAACGTTGTTTCAGAAAACTAAATGACCTTTTTGTAAGCCTTAGTTACTTCCACCAGACAATTTCCAGGAAGCCAGAGAAACTTAAGACGACATAAAAAAGGCTTTGCCACAGTGTGAGACTTAACAGGTAACCCATAATGACAATCTGAGCCACAAAAAGACCAAATGACGCAGACAGGCTCAATTTGTAGATAACTGTAGTCTCTCTTAAAACAGTTCTTCCTAATTGAACTTTCACCTTAAAAAACAACTTTTTTGCCTGTTTAGAATTGATTTAATTGTACATTTTGTACAAATAAATGATGGTAAAACTAGCCTAAATGAGCTTCTGTAGACAGGAAGCCCACAGGCATATGCAGCCCCTCACCCAGCAGTAACAGTTTCACATGCGAGCTGATTCAACACAAAGATAAGTGCAAAGTGTCTGTGAGTTCTATACAAGGAAAGATCAGGTTAACAAAGACGCCACTGAGTATTCTACATATTCTATTATCCAACTTTATTTTAAATGGATAAAGTTAAAATGTTTTTTTTTATATAACGTAATGTTTTTTTTAATATAAGGTAGAAAAACTTTCAGCTCCTCCTTCTGGCACATGAAAGTGTTCATTTGGTGCTGATTTTTGTACAGGTAACAAAACTTTAAGAACAAATTCTGAACTAAACCAGAAAAAAAGGACATGTCTCTTTCCTTGTAGTTGTTTATTTAAAGATATTCTAACATCAGGTTTACAAAAAGGACAAAGTCAAACCAAATGGAAATCTTTTGGCATGTAAAGCTCACAGGAAACCCGCAACAGCAACAACACCCCCTTAAACAACTGCAAATTGAATCATGCAGACAGATGGAAATAGCAGATAAGTTTGTTCTACTGTAATTAAATGTTGTCACCTTTCAAGACATCCATTCAGGATTCGCCAAAGCAAATCAAGTTTTCAAGTTATCGCATTAATCGCTATGAATCTTCTGAGAAACAAATAAGTGCATTATTATTATTTTTTTAACTTGTCCTGTCCAACAGCTGGGCAAACAGATGAGAGCTGAAGGCCTCTTGTGTTGGCCGATTTTATTTTAACAACAGGGATTATGAATCTTTTGACAAACCAGAGGTATGTCTGAATAAACCCCTTTTGTAATCGAGGCCAAACTTTATTAATTTTAATCATATTTAAAATCTTTTGTGTTGGACTGGACGGAAAAGGAAAGGAGGGAAGAAGAGAGAGGGATCTTAGAGAGGGGTGGAATAGTGTTAGCAGCTTAGCTTGTCCCCACCCGTTGCTATGTTTCTTTGGTGTGACTGCGGTTGCCAGGGAGATGACGCAGCGACGGAAGGGGGCGTCGCCTTGGGGCGCAGGCGCACGAGAGGGGAAGACGCGCGGGAGAGCAAAAGGGGAGGGGCTTTTGGCTGCATGTTTTTCAGTTTGAATGAGAAGGAGTTCGGAGACGTTGTGCTGTAAGGGTTGATCTGACCAAAGAAATAAACGGCTAAAAGGCCTGTTCTAAAGCAACGGTGTCCCGCTAAATCTGTTACCATTAAAGTCCCGACCGGACTGGAGATCATAACAGCGGTTTCCGACTACGGTCCGAAGCCTCACGCTGAAGGTAACACTGGGGGCTCGTTCCGGGATACACCGTTGTTGACCAGGGCTGACCCAAAGAAGAAGGATTGAACGGCGTGACGTGCAAGGCACCTGAGAGCTCAAAATGACGGCGCGCGGAGCAAATGCTGCCACGGTCGGAGCTAGGCCACGCACAAGAAATGCAGCCACAAACGTGAGCACGAACCCTTTTCTATTGGAGATAGCGGAAGAGTACCGCCCTCAGAGGAATGTAAATGTTTTAAAAGACGTGTACGAGGGAGAGACTAATCGCTGTGTCACGTGTATGGAACTAACGTTAGACGAGGGTGAGCGGGCCTACTCCCCGATTAAACAACACGTGGTGGCGGAGGAGCTCTACCCGACGCCCCCATTTTCCACCAACCCCTTTATAACACCCACCAATGAACAACATCACTCGGCTGGTGAGTGCATGGCGGGTTTTCGTCCTCAAAAGTGCAATTACGAGCCCAGGATGTCCACCCCTGTAAAGTCACCATTTGCTGATCCATCCACCCCCACCGCCGCCTGTTGGCTTGCAAATCTCCACATCTCTCCACCTAATGACTGTCATGCTGGAAACAATTCCCCGGTTTCCACCAGACCCCCATCACCTGGTTTGCCACCTTTCACCACCCAGGAAAATAAATTGGGCCCATACAACATTTACTGGTCACCCAAATATCTAACTGGGCCATCAGATGATGGGGCAGAACTGCATCAGAACGCCCATGTGAAATTCCAGTCACCCCCCCCAAAGCTTTCACTCACCTACTGTTGGACATGATGCTGCTCTGCAGGGCGAGGGGGTGGGGCAGTTTCTGCAGAACGAGAGAATTCCAATACTGCAGCCAGATCACTTTGATGGATCACGATCGTGGAGAGATTTTCTGTATCACTTTGAAAGTTGTGCAGAAGCGAACCATTGGACTGAGAAAACCAAAGTTGTTCAGCTTAGATTCTGCCTGCTCGGTGCTGCTGGAGCTATTATTTTCAAGAACCCAAGGTCAGCTTCGTGGAGTTTCCAACGAATTGTGGAGGAAATTGAGGCTGCCTATGGTCCAAGTTCTGAACATGCTGCAGCCATCGGCATTGAGCTACGACAGCGAGTCAGAAGACCAGGTGAAGCTTTGCACACTCTCAGGGATGACATTTATGAAAAGGTGGCAATAGTCTATGGTGATTGCACTGAGAGTGAACAGGAGCGCATAGGCGTCGAGATATTCACTAACGCCTTAACCGATACAGACATTATTCAAAAGTTGCTAGAAGATCAACCCAAAACGCTGGCTGAGGCATATCAGAAGGCTCACCGTTTTGAAACCACGAGAAGTGCGGCTCGAGCTGTCACCCAACTGATGAGATCAGGCGTTGGTGCGAGGGGTGCAACCATTCATGGGGCCAGAGCAGCCCCGCTGCGTGAATATACCAGCAACCAGGAAGACAGAAAGGCACAAAAGGTCGTTCCCACTCCTTCGGGGCAAGCAGGGCGGTCTGTGAGAAGGCAGCCAGCCGAAAGTAGACGTAAGAAAACCAGGGAGGATGAACTGATCTGTCGCAACTGCTCGGGGGTAGGGCATTTCCAGAAACACTGCCCCTCCCCTCGCTGGCCCACGCCAGGCCTCCGCAAAGCTAATCCGCTTCCCTCCACAAATGGAAACAACACTGTGGTAATCTACGCCAAAAGCCCAGAGGAGGAAATGTGTGTTCAGATAATGATACATGGTGTACGGATGTGTGCTCTGTTGGACTCTGGTGCCAGAAGAAATGTGTTACCCCTTCACCTCTTTCATTTAATTCCTAACGGCATCCAGCCCCCAATCTCACCATCTACGGTGCATACACTCCAGGGCATCGGACCAGAGGGCCTAGCGGTTCTGGGTGAGGTTGACCTTCCTGTCAATGTCGGTCGCAGAGTCATTTCAGTTAACTTTATCATCGCTGACACGACTGAGAGTACTGAAGTTATTTTGGGGCATCCTTTTTTACTACAGACACAAGCATGCTTAGACTATGGCAGTAAAGAGATCACTCTGTTTGGTGAAAAGGTGCCCCCGTATAAGCCAGACCCACAACCTGCAACTCATCTAGTGAGAGTAGCACGCACCACTGTGTTGGGGGCAGGGTGTGAATACATCGTGCCAGGTACCTCTCAGGCCGGCTTTGCTACTTCTGAAGACTTGATGCTGAGTCCTGCAAAAGCGTTTGTCTCAAAACATCATGTGATGGTGGCACGCTCAGTTGTTCAGCCTTCGCAGTCTTTGTGCATCCCCATTAGAGTCTTCAACCCGAGCACATCTCCTGTCACCTTGAAGAAAGGAGTCGTGGCTGATGTTCTTCAGCCAGCCCAAGTGGTGGGGAAGGTGGAGCTCTCACGACCCAAAGATCAACCTTCCCATGACCCTGGTAACTCGTTCTCTTTCTCCGTGCCTCAACATCTCACAGACCTGTATGAAGAAAGTTGTGCTAATCTGCCGGGAGAAAGTCACTACAGACTAGCAGGGCTGTTACGCTCTTACAGTGACGTTTTCTCTGCAGGCCCCACTGACCTCGGCCGGACTAATGTCGTACAGCATGACATCTTGACGACGCCCGGGTCAGCAATAAAACAACAACCCCGCCGCATGAGCAGAGAGAAGCAGGAGGCTGCCGACCAGCAGGTGCAACAGAGCCTCGAAGCAGGGTTAGCTCGGCACAGTAACAGCAGCTGGGCAGCACCTATAGTCATGGTGAAGAAAAAGGATCAGAGCCCACGACTCTGTGTGGATTACAGGCCATTAAATGATAGAACCATCAAGGATGCCTATCCCCTGCCACGCATACAAGACACCCTTGACACCTTATCCAACGCCAAGTACTTCAGCACACTGGACCTGACTGCAGGCTACTGGCAGGTGGAAATGACACCTAGAGCTCGTAAGGCTGCAGCATTTTGCACCAGGAAGGGACTGTTCGAATGGAATGTGATGCCGTTTGGACTATGCAATGCCCCTGCCACCTTCCAACGGCTCATGGACCGTGTACTAGCTGGGTTGCAGTGGGAGGCTTGTCTGGTGTATCTTGACGACATCATAGTCCTTGGATGCAACAGCAATCAGATGATGGAGTGGTTGGAGCAGGTGTTTACCAGACTTAGACAGGCCAATCTTAAACTGAAGCCGTCTAAGTGCCGTCTCTTTCAGGAGCAAGTGGCTTACCTGGGGCACGTCGTGTCGGCTCAAGGTATCTCCACCGATCCACAAAAGGTCAAAGACTGGCCAATCCCCAAGAACATTTCTGAAGTGCGACAGTTTGTGGGGTTGGCGTCCTATTATAGACGTTTTGTTGCCGACTTTGCTACCATTGCAAGGCCGCTTCATGAGCTGACTAAAAAGTATGCACGTTTCGACTGGACGACTGAATGCCAAGAGGCTTTTGAAGAACTGAAGGAGCAACTTACTTCTGCACCGATTTTGGGCTACCCTCTTGACAGCGGGGAACTGCTTCTTGACACTGACGCCAGCGACTGGGGAGTTGGTGCAGTGTTGTCCCAAGTGCAGGGAGGGGAAGAGAGAGTGCTGGCTTATGGAAGCCGGCGGTTAACAACAACAGAGCAAAATTACTGCACAACCAGGAGAGAACTTCTGGCGGTGGTCGAGTTTACCTCCCATTTCAGACAGTACCTTCTTGGTCGATCGTTTGTTCTGCGAACAGATCACAGTAGCCTACGGTGGCTGACCCGTTTAAAAGAACCGGAGGGGCAGCTGGCCAGGTGGTTGGAGAAGCTGGCAGAGTACGACTTTCGAGTACTTCACCGGCCAGGGAAGGTTCATCAGAATGCAGATGCACTCTCCAGAAGGCCATGTCGTGAGCTGTGTGCTTGCAAACTCCCTGACCCCAGCACCGACAGCAACACATCACAAGACAAGCAGGTACAGTGTGAATTTGACGATATTGTTGCTGAGACCACAATTAGTGTTGTTCGACCAGTGGGGGTGGCGATGATCGATCAGCATGACGGGAGCGATGCTGCAGTAGACCCACAGCACACCCTAGTGGGGGTAGATAACACCACCTCAGCCCCTGTGCCTGTGTTCAGCGGTTGGACACACGAGGAGCTTCAAGCAGCCCAGAAAGCAGACTCAGACATGGCACCGGTATTTGCTTTTAGACAGCAAGGAGATGACCGTCCCCCTTGGGTGGAAATAGCCAGTTTAAGCCCAGCTACAAAGGCATTTTGGGCACAATGGAAGAGATTATTTTTCAAGAATCGAGTGTTGATGAGAAAGTTTTACTGTAAGGATGGAAAGATGTTATTTGCACAGACATTACTCCCCAAGACGTATCGCCACACTGTGATGCAGCACCTGCATGAAGGACCCATCGGTGGTCATTTTGGAGCTGAGCGAACTTTGAGCCGCCTCAAGACCAGGTACTACTGGTACAACATGCGTGATGATGTCACATTGTTTTGCCAAACATGTGCTTCTTGTGCTTGTAGAGCTCGACCTAAAAAGACACCTCAGGCTCCAATGGGTTCCGTGCGAGTTGGTGCCCCAATGGAACGGATCGCTGTTGACGTGATGGGGCCTCTAAATGAGACCGATCGGCATAACAGATACATTCTGGTTGTGCAAGACTACTTCAGCAAGTGGGTGGAAGCATACCCGGTGCCGAATGAACAAGCCACGACTGTAGCAGAAAAGGTTGTTTCTGAGTGGGTCTGCAGATATGGAGCACCTTACGAATTACACAGCGACCAGGGCGCCAATTTTGAGTCTGCGGTATTCCAGGGGATGTGTGAGCTGTTGGGCATTAACAAAACCAGGACCACACCTTTTAGGCCCCAATCTGACGGTCAAGTGGAACGATTTAATGCCACACTACAGAAAACCCTTGCTGCCACAGCCGAAAGATGTCACTGGGACTGGGACATAATGATTCCCTATGCCCTCATGCCTTACAGAGCCACAAAGCACAGCTCTACGGGCCTGACACCAAACATGATGCTCTTTGGCCGCGAGATTACAGAACCCATGGACCTGGTCGTTGGACTTCCTCCCGAGAATCTGACAGTGGACACTGCCCCAGAGTACGTACAGCGGCTCAGAGGACGACTGGAGCTGTCCCACCAGCTAGCACGAAGCGTCTTGGGAAGGGCTGTGGAGCGCGCCAAACGGCAGTATGACAAGAACATCTGTCAAGTGCAGTACAAGATCGGTGACGCAGTTTGGTACCTTCTAAAAGGAACTAAACGTGTCAAGAACAAGGTGCGCAAGTTCCTGCCATCTTACGAAGGTCCCTACTTTGTTGTTGATCATCTGGACGATCTGGTGTACCGCATTAAAAAGGGACCAAGGTCGAAGGCAAAAATAGTGCACCACGACAATCTCAAGCTATATCACTCCAGAGTTCCACTTGACGGCAGCTGGGTCTCACGGACACAGGAGAACTGCACACAGAGGAACCAAAAGCACCAATCTTTGGGCGAGGACTACGGGCCGCTGACCCTGTGGAATTAATCGTCTGACACAGAAGAGTGCGTGGAGGGAACTTCAACCGATTCAGGAGACGCTCAGACCTCCTGTGAAACTATGCTGGCCTCAGCTGGAAGACCACAGCGGGTGCGGAGAGCGCCAAACATGTTTGGAGAATGGATTCTTTCCTGAAGAAAGAGCTATTACGAACTATATAGAAAAAAAAAAAAAGTCATGTCAGGCTGTTTATGGTGTTTGTTGTTATGTTATCTGACCTCTTATGATGGGTTTACGTTGAGAGAAACCTGTTTATTCTTACTGTGAGTGCTGGAGTGCAGTTAGAGTAACTGTCATCCAGAGTGGGGGTAGTGTTAGCAGCTTAGCTTGTCCCCACCTGTTGCTATGTTTCTTTGGTGTGACTGCGGTTGCCAGGGAGATGACGCAGCGACGGAAGGGGGCGTCGCCTTGGGGCGCAGGCGCACGAGAGGGGAAGACGCGCGGGAGAGCAAAAGGGGAGGGGCTGTTTGGCTGCATGTTTTTCAGTTTGAATGAGAAGGAGTTCGGAGACGTTGTGCTGTAAGGGTTGATCTGACCAAAGAAATAAACGGCTAAAGCAACGGTGTCCCGCTAAATCTGTTACCATTAAAGTCCCGACCGGACTGGAGATCATAACAGCGGTTTCCGACTACGGTCCGAAGCCTCACGCTGAAGGTAACAATAGGTGGGTGATTATAGAAAGGGGGCGTAAAACATTGAGGCAGCATAAAGCAACAAGTTGCCGGATGGTTATACTCATAAGTGAAGTTCAGATGTACTACAAGTCTAAAAGAGCGGGACCTGCCCACACACACACCCCAATGCCATAAACCAGTGGTTCCCAAACTCGGAGGTATTGCAGGGGGGCGCGGTGGAGTTCTTTTTTTTTTTCATACTTTATTGACAAAAAACATAATACAATAACAATGTGAATGTCTCAGGGGGGATTGAAATGTGTTCATATTGCAGAAAAATATAAGAAATAAAACAAAAAGTATATAAATATATACACATACATATACAACTTAAGACAAAAAGAATTATTACTTCAAAAATATTTGGGGTTTAATAAATTTTACACTTTTCAAAAATTAAATTAGTTCGAATTGCTTTTTGGTTTTGCAGGTGTTTGATAATGGTACAGTACTGATTGATTTCACTCAAAACTGCTGGAATTTAGGTTTGGAGTTTGACCATTTGGCTTTATGGATATGGAATTTTGACAATAATAAAAACAATTGTGTAATGAAGATATAATCTTTGTCTACTTTGACATTAAGGTAACCCAGAATAATGTCTTTATCTAAAAATGTAACAGTTTGTTTAGTTATATTTCCAATATAGTTTCCCACTTCAATCCAAAACCTTATTTGTATGTCTGCAGTCCATAAACAGATGATAAATGGTTTTCCTCCTGAATGAACAAAACAGGTCCATGTCCACAACAAATCTACTCAAAGTTTTTTTGGTAGGATATATACAATGCAATATTTTGAAGGACACCTCTTTTATTTTGTTATATAGACAGTATTTATTACTAATAGTCCAAGCATAAGTCCAGTTTATGTCCACAAATTTGGATTCCCAATCAAACCTCCCAGCAGGTAAGCTTGTGGTATGTAAAAGATTTCTTATTTGTTTATTGGAAACTGAATTAACACAAATATTCACATTGTCCAAAAAAATTGTCTGGGTTCTTAATAGACTTATGTTATAAATGCCTTTAAACAGTTGAAGTAGACTGGTTGGAACGGCATCTAACACTATGGCATATTCTCTGGGTGGAACATGAATACCGAATTTTAAAAGAAATTCTTCATATGTCAGAAGATGTTCATGAGAATTGAAAAGTTGTCTGATTAAAACAATATCATTATCATACCATCTAGGAAAAAAGTGATTTATTCTTGTATTGTACATTACTGTTATTACAAATACAACAAGTTGTTTGAGAAAAATTATGTTTATAAAGGAGTTTCCAGGCCAGCAGGGCTTCTTTGTAAAAGTTTGAAAGTTTTGTGGGTAGTTATACAATTTTACAATTACATTTAGCAAGAATTTAATGCCTCCCATTGTGTCAAATATATATTTGGGAAATGCATTCCAGATATTGTCTTCCCCTTTCAATAAATTACTTAACCACTTTATTTTAAAAGAGTTGTTTAAAGTTTCGAAGGTTAATACATCCACGCCCCCATGTTTTCTGGTGTCACACAAAACATTTTTCCTTAAGTAATGACATTTTTTCCTCCAAATAAAATCAAATAATGTTTTGTTTAATAGGTTACAGATGTGTTTTGGCATTTCTAAAGACAGAGACACATAGACAGATCTAGAGATTCCTTCAGCTTTAGATAACAGAATTCTAACATTCAGAGAACGATTTCTCATTAACCACATGTTATAAGGCGGGGTGGAGTTTAGAAACAAAGGATTTGTATGTTTGTGTCAGTGTGGGGGGGCTCGAAAATATTCTAATCTTCAGAAAGGGGGGCCCTGCAGAAAAAGTTTGGGAACCACTGCCATAAACATACCTGTTGGCTCCAAAAAAGTTCACCTGTCAAAATGTACACAATACAAATAATGTTCACACATGCATACTTATGCATTCAAACCAACTAGTGTGAAGCAAGGCCCGCAGGACCACCACGGGGGCCCCTAAAGCCAGAGAGCAGGGAGGCATGGGGGACAGAGAGTGCAAGCTCCAGCTCAACCAGGAGAGCAGCCCCCCGCCACGCAGGGAGGGCCCAATGTGGGACCCTGCCCCAGAAGAGCGCCCACCACCCCAGATGAGCACGTTATACCACCCAGGAGTTCTGGGCATCCCCAACCCCAGGTACGAGTCAGGACCCCCCAAGGGAGACCCGCCCGGGCTACAGGCAGCCACCCACCTGGCCCACGGTTGGTCCAGGACAGAGCAAGGCAGGGGCCAGCCATCCCCGCCCAGGAGGAGGACACCCAGGACAGGAGGGGGTGCACAAGAAGTGTTGTAACATTGCCCAACCAGGCTTGCCCACAGTTGGAAATTTGGCAAGGCCCAGCTCTCAGGGGCAAGAACCAGAACCCACATCACAGGGACACAGACACCCCCAGGCTCAGATGTAATGTGATCCCCGGCTCCTGGCATTGCCATAGAGCTCAGGGATCCCTCTCCCTGGGTGGAGAGAGGGCTACCGGGCCCAGGAAGCCAGCACCCAGGAAACACGGCCACCATTGCCAAGGGCCCAATACCCCCTACCAGGGATGGGGTAGGGGAAAGATGGTCCGAGGTAATGCTTGAATTCTAAATATGTAATTTATTGGCTTAACCCTTGGTTTTTAATAGAAAGGCAAACCTGAATATCATCTGCATGGAAATGATATTCATCAGTGCTCTGAAAAACAGTCAAAAACTTGGATAGTTAACTGTCCACTACTTTGAGAAGAACATTAACCCTTGTGCTATCCTAGGCACTTTAACATTGGGAGTTGGGTCATCTAGACCCACTAGACAGTGCTCTGAACCTTTTTTCAATGATTTGTGATCTTCACTGGTGTCCATGGATTACATGAAATCTTTCCACCTTTATCCACCTTTGTCATGGTAGGAATGACATGTCAATGCAAGGGTGGGGTCATCTAAGATAGCACAAGGGTTAAAGAGAAAATTTTGAAGTTTGAATCTATTGGACAAAAAGTCTACTAGATGTACATTAAACGCTACAAATGTCAATCAGTTGAACTTAGGAGGTCATCTCTTGTGACACTGTATTGTGACAACAGTAAATCATCTGGAATATTTTTAACTGTTTACATGAGAATCATCCTTACAGTCAGACAGAAATTTGCGATTGCTTAACCCTTGTGTTACCTTGTGGGGTCAAAATGACCCCACCCTCACATTGACGTGTATACCCTACTATGACAAAGGTGTAACGGGGAGAGGATGAGGGAGTACCCAGGCGCAGAGAGGAGAGGAGGCAGGAGGTTGCAGGGGAACGGGGCTGAAATAAACAAAACTACAAAAACAAAACCACTGCATACAGCAGGCTAGAGACTCGAAATACACAAGACACTAAACCAGGGAACAACACAATATGGACCAGCGCAGGAGGAAGGGAATGACAAGACCTAAATACATGCAGAGCAACAAGACACAGGTGGAAACACTCAAACAAAACACAAAGAAACCGAAACCGTTACAAAAGGTGGATGAAGATGAAAAGAATTTCATGTAATCCATGGACACCAGTGAAGATCACAAATCATTGAAGAAAAAAGTTTCAGCGCACTGTCTTGTGGGGTATAGATGACCCAACTCCCAATGTTAAAGTGCCTAGGATAGCACAAGGGTTAAAAACAGAAAATAAGCTGGGCGGGGCACATGCTCCCTGCAGTGAGCTCTCAGCAACTTCTAACCGTAATCACAGCCTGTTCTGCTTCACTACTGCCCTGTTGTAAATGTAGGCTGAACTTTGCATGTCCAAAACTCTAGCTTTCTACAAATCTCCTAACATGCTCAGAACTAAACGACTGTCAGACTTTACTTCTTCAGGAATACCGTAATGTTTAAAAACAGGTTCAAAGAGACGCCAGCCAAACGTTTCCACCAAATCCGAGTCCTCGATTGGTTACAGTTCAATCTGGTTTAACTTTCAATGCGCGTTTTGTCGGTAGAGGCCAAAAACAAAAATGTGTGAAGCAATGAGTGAACATAAGAGTTTTAAACGCGGACACCCAAAACACGCATTGACGCGTTTACACAGAATTTTCATTGGAAGTGGTCAACTAGACGCCCATTGCCAATGGCGATGTGAAATTAGCTTAACCCTTGTGCTATCCTAGGCACTTTAACATTGGGAGTTGGGTCATCTAGACCCACTAGACAATGCGCTGAACCTTTTTTCTTCAATGATTTGTGATCCTCACTGATGTTCATGGATTACATGAAATTTTTACATCTTTATCCACCTTTGTCATGGTAGGAATAACGTCAAAGTAATGTTGGGGTCATCTAAGATAGCATAAGGGTTAAGGTAACCTAAGAACTGCAGGCTGAAACATTAAATCCACAGAAAACTTCCCCGGGGTTCTTTCAACACAACACATTTACAATTGCTGGAGGATAGTGTGGTTATTTTGGTGTGGTTGAATTTGACCCCCTTAGACAAAATCCACATGAATGTTCATTTCTTCTTCCTGAAACCCGAGTCCAGCACTGACAGAAACTCTGGATAGTACATCAGCTGTCCGTATATTAAGAGGTGTTGAAGTAAAAACCTGATGAACCTCATGTGCAACTGCTAAATGTGCGGTCGAGACGGGAAGAGGGAGCGCATGAAGGAAAAGAGAGGGAAAAAGGACAGGAAGAGTTTGGATTCCCCTCATCTCCTCTACTCCACTCTGCCTGGCAGTCATTCAGCACGAGTGGCTCTGACCCCTCTTTCTGGAACGCAGCATGACTTAGTGTTTGTGTGCAATTGTGGGTGGATAAATCCTCGTGTCGTGGCTCCATTAGTTCACAGCTGCACTGTGACGTAGTCACTGCAGAGCC
>JAUDJI010000487.1:0-13913 GCA_037389245.1 Oryzias sinensis | reverse complement strand
TGTTTGAGGGGATGGCTAAAGCAGGAAGCCCAACCCTTCTGAATGAGATCTACACAGAGCTCTTCATCACAGAGGGAGGAAGAGGAGAGCTGGATAAAGAACATGAGGTCAGACAGATTGAAGCAGCATCCAGGAAAGCAGACAGAGCAGAAACAAGCATCAGACAAGAAGAGCTCTTCCAACTCCCAGCTGGAAGACCAGAACCAATCAGAACCGTGATGACTAAGGGAGTGGCTGGCATCGGGAAAACAGTCTTAACACAGAAGTTCACTCTGGACTGGGCTGAAGGCAAAGCCCACCAGAACCTCCACTTCACATTTCCATTCACTTTCAGACAGCTGAATGTGCTGAAAGAGGAGAAGTTCAGCTTGGTGGAACTTGTTCATCACTTCTTCCCTGAAACCAAACAAGCAGGAATCTGCAGCTTTGAAGACTTCCAGGTCCTCTTCATCTTTGATGGTCTGGATGAGAGTCGACTTCCTCTGGACTTCCACAAGACTCGGATCCTGAAGGACCCTAGAAAGTCCACCTCAGTGGCTGATCTGCTGACAAACCTCATCAGGGGGAACCTGCTTCCCTCTGCTCTCCTCTGGATAACCACACGACCTGCAGCAGCCAATCAGATCCCTGCTGAGTGTGTTGACATGGTGACAGAGGTCAGAGGGTTCAATGATCCACAGAAGGAGGAGTACTTCAGGAAGAGGTTCAGAGATGAAGAGCAGGCCAGCAGGATCATCTCCCACATCCAGAGATCCAGAAGCCTCCACATCATGTGCCACATCCCAGTCTTCTGCTGGATCACTGCTACAGTTCTGGAGGATCTGCTGAAGAGCAGAGGAAGAGGAGAGCTGCCCAAGAGCCTGACTGAGATGTACATCCACTTCCTGGTGGTTCAGGCCAAAGTCCAGAAGGTCAAGTATGATGGAGGAGCTGAGACAGATCCTCACTGGAGTCCAGAGAGCAGGAAGATGATGGAGTCTCTGGGAAAACTGGCTTTTGAGCAGCTGCAGAAAGGAAACCTGATCTTCTATGACTCCGACCTGACAGAGTGTGGCATCGATATCAGAGCAGCCTCAGTGTACTCAGGAGTGTTCACACAGGTCTTTAGAGAGGAGAGAGGCCTGTACCAGGACAAGGTCTTCTGCTTCATCCATCTGAGTGTTCAGGAGTTTCTGGCTGCTCTTCATGTCCACCTGACCTTCATCACCTCCAAACTCAACCTCATGAAGGGAAAAAAATCACAGATCTCTCAGCCTGAACAGAGCAGTCCAGTCCAGTTCTACCAGACTGCTGTGGAGAAGGCCTTACAGAGTCCAAACGGACACCTGGACTTGTTCCTCCGCTTCCTCCTGGGTCTTTCACTGCAGACCAATCAGAGTCTCCTACGAGGTCTGCTGACTCAGACAAGAAGTAGCATCTTACTGTCATCAGAAAAATTTCTGGAAGAGTTTGACCTGCAGAAATACTCTGCTTCAGAGAAAGATCTTCCAAGGCTGCTGCCAGTGATTGAAGTCTCCAGCAAAGCTCTGTAAGAACTCTCAGGAAAATCACCTTCAGGAAACATGAAAGATTCAGTAACTGCTGTCTGTCTTTGTTTTCTTCAGACTGATAGGCTGTGATCTGTCAGAGAGAAGCTGTGCAGCTCTGTCCTCAGTTCTCAGCTCTCAGTCCTCCAGACTCAGAGCTCTGGACCTGAGTGACAACAACCTGCAGGATTCAAGAATGAAGCTGCTGTCTGCTGGATTGGAGAGTCCAGACTGTAAACTGGAGACTCTCAGGTCAGGTTTCATTCAAATGTGGATTCTCTAAAAGAAGTTCTGTCTGGTTTTCTCTGTTTTAGGAGAAAAACAGGAAACAGCAGAGGACTGTTGTATAGAAGTAAAAGAAAACCACATTCTGCTTGAGTTAAAAGTCCTGGTTTTTCCTTATCTGATGGTTACAAATGTTTTCCTAAACTAACTGTTTTCCTAGACTAAACAGGAGAACCTCAGTCCATCCAGGTGTTCACATCTGGGAGAAGTTCATGTTCTGTGTTCTTTGAAGGAAAACATAAATAAATCCCAGAACTGCAGATTTCAATGGACCAACAGTTGCAGCAGATTTCTGACCCACAGAGCAGCAGCTCCTTATGAAGAAATATGAGGAGGTCAAACTGCAGCAGACTGAAAGGTCTTTACCACAGACCTGGTTCTGGTGACCATTCAGAACCGAGCTTGGATAAGAACCAGGTCTTTCATTTCACATAGTCTTTAGGTTAGCTTCTAGCTTTAGGAGCTTAAACAGACACTAAATTTTTGCTGGGTTAGAGTGACGAACCTCTGCATGTAATTTAAGTTCAAGGCTGGGGGGCGGAGCTACCTGGCCAAAGGAAGAAGGTTTAGACAAACAATATATTTAAAACATGATCAAAATAATGAAATAAAACTTTTAAAACTCCAGTCTGGAATATTTAAAATAATTGACAGTTTCCGCCAATCAAATTTTAAAATTGATTTTCAACGATTCTTTCACATTGAGTATTCAGTTACTTTATGAGGTATAAGATGACGACAAAACAACAAGTCACTGATTTGGACCTGCATATGTGCAAACACACACAGGTTCTTTAGAAGCTCCAGAACTTAACCAACTGAAACCCTTAGACTAACAGCAGAACCAGCTGAAACCCTTAGACTACCAGCAGAACCATCAGCAGCTCCTCTTCAGGGCCACATTCAGACATTTTGGGCCCCGTGGATCCTCATATTTTTCAAGGCCCCTCTACAGTTTAGAGATGTCAGGAAATGATTTCAGAGGAGAACTAAAGACTTTTTCAGCTTCACAACCTGCTTTTTCCAGTCAGGATGAAGAGAAAACGGAAAGTTTCTCTCTGCTTCATTCTTTTCTTGTGAACGTCTTTGAGTTTCTGCAGAGAAACAGCTCTATCGAAGAAGTCAGTTCAGGTTTAGAAAATACATTTTTACTGATCAAAAATAGATTTAAGAGAAAAAAACTGATGATTGGTTCAGATTTTCTTCATCAATTGAGTTGATTGTTCTGATGATTGATAGAAACTGATCTATTTCAATCAGGATCTCGTAAATCAGGTCAAACTCAAGTTCCTGGACCTCCAGCTGCATCGCTGCTCCTGAACACACTTTTCTGTCTGATTGCAGGTTGGAGAAATGCAGTTTGTCAATGATCAGCTGTGAAGTTCTGGGCTCAGCTCTGAAGAAAAACCTGAAAAACCCGTCCACTCTGACAGAACTGGACCTGAGCAACAACCAGAACCTGCAGGATTCAGGAGTTCTTCATCTGTGTGGTTTCCTGGAGAGTCCAGACTGCAGACTGCAGACTCTGAGGTCAGACTCCATGTTTCAGTTGTGTTCAGATCAATATGATGACAAAGTTGTGTTGACACTAAACTGTAGATAGAGCTTTAGTCCATTCACTGTGGAAGATCATCTCATGTTTCAATGTGTCGTTCCACCTTCATTTCTATCAGAGATGAGGACTCAAGTCAAAGATTTGTTGAATTAAAGTTGAATCACTCTTTTCTCCACTCAGCATTAACTTTTGATTTGACATCAGCCTCAAATTTGACACTTCATTCAAAACTTAGACGTCACGTTTGGGAGTTGGTGCTGCTCGGCTGTTGGGATTCTGGTTTCTTCATATGTCCTATGTTACAGAGTTACAGTGAACACACCAGGCAGAGACACTGATTGGTTCTAGGGCCCGTCATTCACTCCTTTTGTCGAGACTTGAACTGTGTTGGAATTCACTCACTATTCCTCAGATAATGCACTACAGAAATGGTAAATGGTACATACTTGTCTAATGTTTTACTACCCTCTTAGAAGACCCAAAGCGCTTTACAGTCACAGTATCCATAAATACACACATTCAAAACTAGTACCATCCTAAAACCACCAGGATCAGTGGGGGGTTTCAGTGTTTTGCTTAAGGACTCGTCTCCTCTAGGCATATATTTATTAACCATTGAGCATGGAACAAGCATGTCTCCCTCATACATCAGAGTTCATTCATTCAGTGAGTGATGTCATCAACCCTCCACACACAGATACCACAAAGACCCATGGGAAATGAGTCATTGCTATAAGTGCTTTGAGCGTCTGGAAAAGCGCAGATAAATCCAACGGCCCAAGCGGTAGGCTGTGGTGCATCCTACCGCCGCACCATGGCCGCCCCAAGTGTTGAAAAGATTCAACACTTGGGACGGCTGTGGTGCAGCGGTAGGATGGTCGACCCATGATCGTAAGATTGCAGGCTCGACCTTGCCTCAAACTCGCGGCCCGCGGGCTATTTGCAGCCCCCAAGATGATATTTTGCGGCCCCCGCCTTAAATGAAAATTTAATGTTACTGCAGCCTGACAGTTTTAATGAATGACACTTTTTCATCGTCGTGCACGGAGATGACCAACCAATCACAGTGGGGTAAATGACTGTTGGGGGCGGGACAATGACAGGGCTTGGAAGCAGGACACCTGACAGCCCCCTCCCTCCCCGGACCACATGAAGGAGTTCCTTACTTTCCTTTAGAACGTATCTATTCGCTCGTAATTTTCTAAATACATGCAGTCCGTGCTGAACTTTTCTCTGGGTCTCACAGAACCGGAGGAAGGTTTAGGTTTTGGTTACGGCGGCGCATCAAACGGTTTATCCACGGCTGTTACGGCAGCACACCGCTCCCGCGGGAGTCGGGTCAGCCGAGGAGAATAAATGTCCCCCACGTACGTGTGTGACAGCTAACGGGGCTTGAACTTTAAACACGTGCGGGCAATAACAAGATTAGTCTTAGACACACTGAAAATACGTGGGGAAAATGCAACGATAGACGTGTTTGAGATGAACCGGCACCTCGCCGGGATCGTTGGGGAGACCAGGCCGGGGGGGGGGCTGTGAGATGAAGGCGAATCTGCAGCGAGACTGAAGGACAACAGGAAGTTGGGGTTGTCCTAAACATTCAATTTAGTTTTAATATTCCTCTCCCCCTTAGTGTGATCTGTGTTATTATATATTTATTTGAAGATTATTTTAATGTTTTGTAATGTATGTAGCCTTTTTTAATGAATTGGTATTTTAAATTATTTTAATTAGTCACTCAACTACAAAAACCATCAGGACACATGTCCCATAATGCATTGTTTTGTAGTCTGTAGGGCAGCTTTCAGTCAGTTCAGTTTCCAGCTGTGTCCGGGTAGGTTTGCCCCTTGCTCCCACCACTTTCTCGCAATATTTTTCTGATGATTGACAGTTGATGTTGGAGCAAAAACAAAAATATATGTCTCACACCAGGTGATCTGCTCAGCGTTGAGTCCACCTGGGTGATCTCAAACACGCTTATTGTGCTTCTTGGCTGCACCTATTTGGTGTCACAAAGATAAATTTCCATCCATTTTCTTTACTATTTGTACTGTCATGACAGCGATGGTGCTGTCAGTTTACCTGTTGTTGCATCTTCAAAAGTGCAGAATAAAATGTGACACTGAATTAGAAACAGCACATTGTGATTTCTGCATCTATTATTAAAGTATTTATTAGTAATACAGTGGAAATTAGTAGATTTGGTTAGAATGTTGATTTACGGTATGCGCCCCTAAATTTTCTGGTTGTGCCCCTAAAATTTTAAGTTAGGGGCCACTGTGCTCCTAGTGAAAAAAGTTAGTCTGGAGCCCTGGAACATGTGTGTGGATGAGAGGAACCCAAGTGGAAGAGTGAGGTTCCAGGGAGAAGAAATAAATAAATAAGGTGAAGAATGTGTAATATCTAGGGTCAATAGTCCAGAGGGATGTCCTGGAAGAGTTTCAGCACAGATGAAAGGAAAGGTGTAGAAAACTGTAATCAGATCAGCCATGTTGTTCAGTCTAGAGACACTGAGGAAAAGACAAGAAGCAGAGCTGGATGTAGCAGAGATGAAGATGCTGAGGTTCTCCTTGGGAGGGACCTTAAAGGATCAGGAATGAGGACATCAGAGGGGCAGTACTTGTCAGAGGTTTTGCAGATAAAGTCAAACTGAGATGGTTGAAGGATGCTCAATCTAGAGCTGCCAGAGGTCTGGAGAAAAATCAGAGAGGTTTACGGATGCAGTGATTAAAGACATGCAGGTAGCTGCTGTTAGAGGAGAGGATGCAGAAGACAGAGCTAGATAGAGGAAGCTGATTGGATGTGGCAACCCCTGAAGGGAAAAGCCCAAAGGAAAAAAAGAAAAATGTTAAACTCAGTGAATGTCATATTTACAGTGTTTGTTTTTCTTCAGCGATCTCAGATTTGGGAAGTAATTGTATTGGAGTGATACACATACCTCTTTGTTTTCCATGTAAAAGTCCCAAAGGTCACAGATAAACTACTGGCAAGGGAATTTTTAAACATCATTGATTCTTTTAACCTTGATCGAGTTATCACTGGATCAACCCATATCAAAGGTCATACTAGACATTATTTTAACATGTGGGATCTCAGTCCCCAATGTGACATATGGATTTGATCAGGTCTGACCATAAGTGCATTTTATTTTCTCCAGAACTAAATGGTAATCCTCTTCATAAACCTTATTTCATTTACTCACGTGTCTTCAACTCATCTATTGCAGCAAAATTTGGAAATGTTTTCTCTGCCCCTTGGGTTTTAAATTCTGATGCAAACACTATTTTATCAAATTTTAACTCAGCAACTGCACGCATTCTAGATGAAATTACCCCTTTCAGTTTGAGAAAAGTCCGAATAGAACCTAGAACTGATAGTTTTTACAACTGTCACAGAGCTGAGCGCAAGTGGAAAGCTTCTAAATCAACTGTGGACTTGGAAACCCTGAAAAATCCCATGAATAATTTTAACCGTCAAATGAAAAAGGCTAGATTAGACTACTTCACACAATTAAATAGATGCCAATAGAAATAATCCCAGGGTGCTTTTTAAGGTCATAAATCAGCTAAGTGAAGCCCCACATACTAGCAATTTACCGACTTCCCCAGTAATCTGTGAGCAATTTGCAAATAAATTTTACTAACAAGCTTACTAATATTAGGTCCCAGATATCCATTTACCAGATATTCGTCACCTCCTATTCTGCCAAGTCCACAGAGACTGCCTTGCTGAGAGTGATGAATGACATCTTAATGGCTGCAGACTCAGGAAAAATATCCATTTTAGTTCTTTTAGATCTCAGTGCAGCATTTGATACAGTTGACCACTCCATTTTATTACGTCTAAAATCTTGGGTTGGTAGTTCTGGCACAGTTCTCAACCGGTTTTATTCTTATTCATTGAACAGGTTTTTTTTATGTTTTCATCGGCAATTCTTGCTCATCTAAGGTGAAAATGACATGTGGCGTTCCCCAGGGTTCAGTTCTGGGACCTCTGTTATTTTCAATTTACATGTTACCACTGGGGGGATAATACGCCAACATAACCTTAATTTTCATTTTTATGCCGATGATACTCAACTTTACTTATCCTTTAAATCTGGTGACCATGGTCTTTTAAAGAATTTCAATAGCTGCATTGCTGATATCAAAACCTGGATGGCCCAAAATTTTCTGCAGTTGAATTTGGACAAAACTGATGTAATTATTTTTGGTTCAGTTGAGGCCTGAAATGGTGTGGCTTTCAAATTGGAGTCTCCGTCTAACAATGTTTTTCAAGCTGCAGAAATCTGGGGGTGATATTTGATACCAATTTTAATTTGGAGACCCATGTTAAATCAGTGGTCAAATCTTGTTTCTAGCAAATAGATAGTTTATCCAGGACAACCCCTCTCCTATCAAAAAATGTCTTGAGATGGTGATTCAGGCTTTATTTTTTCCCGTCTGGACTATTGTAACGCACTCTACACATGCCTTTCACAGTAAAATGTGTTTCAACTCCAGTTAGTCAAAAATGCTGCCGCCAGACTCCTAACCAAAACCAGAATGAGAGCCCATTGAGCGTCTCTGCACTTGCTCCCCCGCTGAGTCCCTACCAGTATTTAAATCTCTTTTAAAAACCAATCTCTGTTGGCGTGCTTTTAATGATTCAATCTGGATTTGCATGTAATCTGGATATTGAAAAGGGCTTGTGAGGAAACTGGAGATTCTAAACAGGACTGAAGGTAATTAAATTAGGTTGGTTCGTTCCTTTCAGTTTCCTGCACACAGAAATGAATGAATAATGACTCAGAGACAAAACTAAGCTTTAGTGAAGATTTACTCCGCACAAGAGGCACAAATTTGTACGAATGGTTACAAACAGATGAACAGAGTTGCTGCATCAAAGTCCGAACAACGGAGCTCAAAGTCTGAACAAAGAAAACAGGAAAATGGGCTTGGTATATAAGNGAGGTTATCACAGACATTTGCCAGAGCGCATACACCAGAACACACAAAGATGAAAGGGGAGGATGCTGAAGGAATGTTACGAGACAATAGTCTTGGTTGTGCAAATTTAATATAATTATGAGATGATAATACATAGTGAATCAAGTTTAAACCATCAGTGCAATAAAAAGTAAAAGTTAGTGTAATAAAATGTAAAAGGGAGTTTCTAACTATTCTGTTTCTAATCACTCCTAACAAAATCCCCTGTTTATCATATAAATAAAGTTTAGTATTATTAGTATTATTGAAGGAGAACTAAAAACTTTTGAGCTGTTTTTCTGCACAACCTGTTTTTTACAGTCAGGATGAAGAGAGAAGGGAAAGTTTATCTCTGCTTCATTCTTTTCTTGTGGTGAACATCTTTGAGTTTCTGCAGAGAAACTTCTTGGTTTATAGTTCAGGAAAAACAGCTGCAGAAGGATTAACAGAAGTAAAACACTATTTCTTTACTGGAAATGTCATATTTCAAGTAAATATTCCAGTTTTTACACTTATCCAGCACAGTTGTTGTGATGCAAACTGTTATTGTTTATTCATTGATGCAAAAAAATCCTGAAATGGTCACCATGCAGATCCTGAAAAGTCATAGAGATCACATTTCAGTTTATGAGCTATATTATGTATTCTAAGTTGTTTTAAACACACAATGAAATTTAAAATGATTGCTTATATTCCTTTTCTGAGCTCATCAATATCCAGCAAATTGAACTTTTCTCTCATTTTCTAAAAGTTTGCAGCTCCAATATGGACTCATAAAAATGCCCTTTTTCACAGACAAGCAGCACTTCCAGACACATGACATTTAAGTTAACATTTTCATTTTCAGCTGAAAAAGTCTCATGTTGTGACTTTGAGCTTAATGAGGTTCTACTTTAAAACCAGTGATCCTTTCATGCAAACAACTAAGCTGTTTTCTGACCTGGAGGTGTTTCTGGTTCCGTCCTGCTGCTGAGAGTTTCTCTAAACCCAAACCGACCTGGACCTCCAGCTGCATCACTGCTCCTGAACACACTTCTCTGTCTGATTGCAGGTTGAAGGGCTGCAGTTTGTCAGAGATCAGCTGTGAAGTTCTGGTCTCAGCTCTGAAGAAAAACCCGTCTAATCTGACAGAACTGGACCTGAGCAACAACCAGAACCTGCAGGATTCAGGAGTTGTTCATCTGTGTGGTTTTCTGGAGAGTCCAGACTGCAGACTGCAGACTCTGAGGTCAGTAAAGAAGCTGAACTCCCTGAAGGATGAGAAGAACGGATCAGGTGAAGAACTTTCTGATGTTTCACTGGAAGATTTTCTGTCTACAGCCGTGTTTGAAACAAACTGATGATTGGTTCCGATTTTCTTCATGCATTGAATTGATTGTTCTGATGATTGATAGAAACTGATCTGTTTCAATCAGGATCTTTAAATCTGGTTAAAATCTATTTCCTGGACCTCCAGCTGCATCTCTGCTCCTGAACACACTTTTCTGTCTGATTGCAGGTTGAGGAAATGCAGTTTGTCAGAGATCAGCTGTGAAGTTCTGGGCTCAGCTCTGAAGAAAAACCTGTCTAATCTGACAGAACTGGACCTGAGCTACAACAACCTGCAGGATTCAGGAGTTCTTCTTCATCTGTGTGGTTTTCTGGAGAGTCCAGCCTGCAGACTGCAGACTCTGAGGTCAGTAAAGAAGCTGAACTCCCTGAAGGATGAGAAGAACGGATCAGGTGTTATGATGATTGATAATGTAGTTGACTGAGTTTGAGCTGTTGCGTGTTCAGTTGTTACTAATTGTTTTATGATCTGTCTTTTGTTTAAAGGCAAAAACTGTCTGTAATTTGGAGAACAAAGACTTTTAGTGCTGCTCTGTACAATCATTTTAATATTTGGAAACATGTTAACAGAAAATGTAATTATTGAAAGAAGTAGACGATGTAGTCCCAATATGCAGAAAGTACTTTGTTCAAAGATAGAAACCTAAGAACCACTTATAAAGAAAATAATAAAATAGAAGATTCATGATACATTGAGAAATAAAAATTAATTTCATTTTTAATCAAGGGCTGCACTCTTGCCTCACAGCAAGAAGGCCCCGGTTTCAAGTCCCAGCTGGGGGACCTGAACCAGAACCAGAATATCAATAAGGGGAACTTTCTGTGTGTAGTCTTCATGTTCTCCCCGTGCATGTGTAGGTTTTCTCCAGGGAATCCAACTTTGTCCCCCATCCAAAAACATGCTTCATAGGTTCACTGGTTACTTCTAAATCAGGAGTGCCCACACTTTTTTGGCATGTGAGCTACTTTTGAGATGACAGTAGCTGTATTTACATGGGCAAAAGTCTTAAGAATGAACGCCTGATCGGAAAGAAAATGCGTCATGTAAACGTGCCGTTGGGAATACTCTGCCCCGGTCAGACTCATTCGGATCAAAATTTATTTTCAATGGAGATAGGTGGTTGTACCGATCGTGTGTCACTGCTGCTCTGGGTTACGTCATGCATAGACGGTGGTTCGCTGAGAGAAAGCTTTGGACCGCATACGGGACCGACCAGCTGCTCTGCAGAGGCCCCGTGAAAAGGGGGGTGTGTGCCCACTGACGTCCGGACCCGGCACCCGAGCTCTACGTTCGGGCTCCGGTGCCAGTGGACCAAGTGAATCTCTCTGAGCAGAGCAGACTGATTTATAAATATGTTTTTGAGGGGAGGGTGCCTTGTTACGTGTGCGTTTTGTTGTTTTGTTATGTGCGAGAATTCGGACTGCGAGCCGACCCGCCTCTCTGGGTTAGCGGCTGCCGGACTTACGAGAACAGAGCAGAGCTCGAGCCGCCAGCTCACACGGCCGTCCTGAGGCAGTGTGTGAGCTTTTCAGAGCAGAAATGCCACTCAGTCCTTAGAAACTGTTCAATCACATGGAATTGTGTTTCCAGTTGTGCCCTGACAAAATAAAGGCTGATGTTATTCCCACACATTTACGTGCAGCCAAGATGCAGATTGCAGCATTTCCTGGATGGTCCTGGATTTTGTGTCCATCAAGGCTAATGTTGTTAGCGCATATTAGCCTCTCCTAACCCTGCTTCCAGCTCCGCTCTCCCACAAATAAAGCACTGACCACACAGATTAAATAAAACGAGGAGCGAACAGGCGCTTCATAATATTCATGACATTAATAAAAGCCCGTTTGGAAGATCGTCTCGTATTACCAAGCTGCTGCATAAAATAAATGTCTGTGACAGCAAAGGTTTGTTTACAACTGGACACATTTCCCCTCCGGTATTTACAACACTACTGCGCATGCCCAGATGATTCATTCCGACCGAAAGTGTGACCCATGGGAACGTTTGTTCTAATCGGAAAAAGGTTTTCTGTGCTCATGTGCACGGTTGGATTTTAACCCGACCATTGATCCCATCAAGATATTTTGCCCATGTAACCGCGGCTATTTAGTGTGTGTGGGGAGGGAGAGGGGAAGAATGTGAGGGGGGGGGGGGGTGGAAGAGAGTAAAAGGAAGAGAGGTGAGAAAGTGGGGGATACAAGCACTGATTTGAATAAGTTATTTGAAGTTGTAAAACTTATACCAGATCTGCTGGAAAGACAAATATTACATCAAAGGTGAAATTCTGACACTAAGATGAGCGGAAAATATTCAATTCAATTCAATTTTATTTGTATAGCCCAAAATCACAACAACAGTCGTCTCGATGGGCTTCAAAGTAAAACATGAACTCAAAAGGATCACGAATACAAAGAGTTCAATAGGAAAATACAAAAATGAACTAACAAACTGACTAAGCTATACTGGCATCCCTGCCCTTAGACCCCCCTTCGCGGTAAGGAAAAACTCCCAAAAAACCGGATTCCGGAAAAAACGAAGAAACCTCAGGGGTGTCCACATGAAGGAGGGATCCTCCCCCAGGACGGACAGGCGATGTACCAGAACTCTTTGAGAAGAATTAACTTATCTAAATCTACAACTACACATTTAAAGTCCAGCAGACGAGCTTCATCCAGTCGTGGTTGTGGGGACAGTCAAAGGCGCGAGTCGAGCCGGAGACAGGATCCACAGCCAGGAGCAGGAGCAGAGACGAGGTACTTGGTCAGGTACAGGAGCATGGATGAGCCAACTGGAGTCTGGAAGCACTCCCACTCCCCAGGAGGGGAGAGGAAAAGAGGGACAATACATGAATCGCACTGCACCAAACAGAGGCATCGAGAACTAAATGATGAATTATGATCAAAAATAGAGAGGAAGGGTAGAAGTAGAAAAGAAAAGAAGACAGAACCCCAGTGCACCATAGTTACCCCAGCTTCAACTTCTAGCAGCCTTTTAAAAGAAATAGTTATTATTAAGTTTAATTTAAACAACTTAACATTAAGTTAAATAATCTCTGAATACTAACTAGTCTGACAATAATCCTGTCCAAAGAGGAATATTTTCAGTCTAACTTTGAATGTAGAAACTGAGTCGGCCTCTCTTACATGAGCTGGGAGTTTATTCTATAAGACAGGGGCTTGGTGGCTAAACGCTCTACCTCCAACCGTACTTTGACTAATTCTAGGAACCACAAGCAGTCCTGCATTTTGCGAGCGAAGTGTTCTGATTGGATGGTAAGGGACTATGAGGTCCTTAATATAGGACGGGGCCATTCCATGTAAGGCCTTGTAGGTTAACAGGAGGATCTTGAACTTGATTCTAGAATCAACTGGGATCCAGTGAAGTGAAACTAACACAGGAGTGATGTGATCTCTTCTGCTAGTTCCAGCTAACAATCTAGCTGCTGCGTTCTGAACAAGCTGGAGACTTCTTAAGGAACTCTTAGGACACGCTGCTAACAAGGAGTTACAGTAATCCAGCCTCCACGTAACAAATGCATGGATGAGTTTTTCAGCATCACTCTTAGAAAGTAGATTTCTGATCTTAGCAATATTCCGCAGATGAAAAAAGGCAGTTCTACACGCCTGAGATATGTGAGCCTTAAATGATAAATACTGGTCAAATAAAACCCCAAGGTTTCTAACTGTGGAATTGGGGGCTATACTTATGCCATCCAGGGAGACTATCTGAGCAGACAGAGCATCTCTGAGGTTTTTAGGTCCAAGTATAATGACCTCAGTTTTTTCTGGGTTCAAGAGGAGATAATTAATTGTCATCCAGGTCTTGATGTCACTGATGCAGGCGTTCAGTTTCTCTATCTGGTCATTCTGGTCAGGCTTCATGGATAAATACAACTGCGTATCGTCGGCATAACAATGAAAATTAATGCTGTGTTTCCTGATTATGTTTCCTAGGGGTAGCATATAAAGCGTAAACAGGATCGGTCCCAAGACTGAGCCCTGTGGGACTCCATAGTTGACTCGAGTGCACTGAGAGGAATGGCCATTTACATTAACGAACTGATACCTATGGGACAGATAGGATTTAAACCACTGGAGAGCAGATCCTCTGATCCCTATTTCCTGCTCTAGTCTATGGAGTAAAATACTGTGGTCGATAGTGTCAAAGGCTGCACTGAGGTCCAACAGGACAAGAATAGAAAGTAGACCCTTTTCTGAGGCCAATAACAAGTCATTAGAGACTCTAACTAGTGC
>JAUDJI010000486.1:0-13915 GCA_037389245.1 Oryzias sinensis | reverse complement strand
TGTCCCGGAACAACAATCCCGCCCACAACTCTGGGATCTAATGAACTCCTGCCGCTCTGCAGAAACTATGTCCTAGAAAATTATTTTAGCTAAAAATGGCAAAATTGTGATGAAAAGACCACTGGGAACGCTTTGTAAATAGATCAGAAGACGATCGGAGCGGGTCTTAAAAGGACGTGTCTGGTTGATAACTGAGCACCAATGAGCAGGCAGGAGACGACCATCAAACACACCTGCCATCATGTCATCAAGTCTGTAAAGGACACGGCTTATGTCTAACTCAGCTCTGTCCCACAGTGACAGGAAGTGACAATACAAACCATGGACCATAGACTCAGTCGTAAAAACAGGTTTGTATCTGGTGGCAGCAAAACCACAAGAGAACACCTTTAGGAACAGGTCAGGTACAGAAATAGGTTAAAGTCAATAGCCGCGGTTACATGGGCAGAATATCTTGATCGGATCAATGGTCAGGTTAAAATTCACCCGTGCACATGGGCACAGAAAACCTTTTTCCGATTAGAACAAACGTTCCCATGGCTCACACTTTCATTCGGAATGAATCATCTGGGCACAAAATCCAGGCCCGTGCAAGAAACGCAGCAATCTGCATCTTAGCTGCACATAAAAGTATGGAAATAACATCAGCCTTTATTTTGTCGGGACACAACTGGAAACACAAATCCACGTGACACCACGCGACATTTATTTCTGCTCTGAAAAGTTCACACAGACCGCCCCAAAGCCACTCTGTGAGCTAGCGGCCCGAGCTCTGTACGAACACGGTTCCTCCCGAGTCCTGCAGCCGCTAACCCAGAGCGGCGGGGCGGCTCGCAGTCTGAATTCTCCCACACATAACAAAACGCACACGTAACAAAGCATCCTCCCCCCTCGGACACAAAATTATTAATCCAGCTCCTCTGTTCACTTGGGTGCCAGTGGACCGAGTGAGCGTCAGGGGGGCACGAAGCGCTCCTTCCGTGCATCTCCTGCGTGAGGGGTGAAAGAGAGGAGAGAGCCATCGGAGCGGCGCTTTTCACGGGGCGTCCGCAGAGCTGGTCGGTCTTGTCTGCGCTCCAAAGCTTTCTCTCAGCCAAACACCGTCTATGCGTGACGTAACCCAGAGCAGCAGTGACACACGATCGGAATGACCGTTTACATGCTCCACGATCGGATAAACTATCAGTATAACCCACCTATCTCGATCGGAAAGAAATTCTGATCCGAATGAGTCTGATCGGGGCAGAGTATTCCGAACGGCGCGTTTACATGACGCATTTTCTTTCCGATTACTTTTGCCCATGTAAACGCGGCTAATGACGTCAAGTCAGTTATTGATCTATTTTCAAAGTGTTTCCAGTGGTCTTTTCATTATAATGATGCTGTTTTAGGTCAAATCCAAAAACCCGTGTCCTTTTCTAGAGACATTCATGGATCTGTCTGACAGAATAGAGCGGAGCAGGGAGCTTGTGGCAGCCCATAATAGTTCCCATGTAACAACTACAACAGCATTTCTTTTCGTCTGTTTCCGATTCTCAATGATTTGAATAAAGAAAAACTCAGAAATGCAATTTTGATCTTAATTTTCTTTCAACATGTCCATCATCATCATCACCACCAAAATCATAATTTTCATCAGTGTTGGACTTTGGTCAATACAAAGTTTCCTCAGCATTTACCCGACAAGCTAATTATTATCATGGCTGAATTGTTTAGCATTGTGGTGGTAATAACAAGGATAAAAAATGACCTTTATCATGCATGTCCATCTTCCTGAGCAGGTCGTGTCTCACTGGCTGGATGGCTTTCATGCAGAGTCGATGTACGTTGGAGGGCGTGTCATCTCCAGACAAGGTGGTCAGGTCAATGCAGGTAACGGCCTTCAGCAGCCAGGCAGACTGTCAGCAAAACGTTAAAAACAGAGCACAAAGTGTTGGTTCTTCCATCTTCTCCCGGCATAAACACACATAAAGGGAATCTAAAGAAGTGAAATTGTTCTGGATGGATCTCATTTGGTCTCCAGTGCGACTGTGAGGAACCTTAAAGACTTGACCCTCACTTAAATCAAGTTTCTAGAACTTTCTCCTTTCGGATTAGAAATATTTCTAAAATCCGAACGCCCTGTCTCAAAGTGATGCAGAAAAATGACCTCATGCATTTGTTACTTTAGGATTAGACGGCTGTGATTCTTTACTTTCAGGCTGTTCTCCCAAAATGCTGTGGCCAGAGTTTATTGAAAATGGGTAGAAGGTCATATTTAACACATTTGAAGTTCTCTCATTTTGTCCTGTTTGTTCAAAACAGAGTAGATTTCAGAACTTGAGAGACTTCATAAATATCTCAAAGATTTCCCAGCTGAGCATTTTGTTCTCAGTCTGCTTGATGGACCGTTTGGGAGGTTTCAGAGCCTTCAGCCGTCAGGCTCCTCTTAGACCGAACCAACTTCCTGTTTCAGCTCAGGAAGCAGATTCTTCCTCTCTGGCTTTCCGCTAAAGCTGATAGTGGAGGTGAACCTGGGGTAATTTGGCCTTTTTTTCCAAGCAGCCATTCATTTTCTGCCACATGCTAACTGGAAAGTCCAGCAGCCCCCCCTCTGTGGTGACCACACCAGACCCCACCGTGGGTTTTCAGGCAGGCCGGAGCTCATGCCAGAGAGAAGACGACACATATTCAAGCTCATTTTTGATCAAAAAAGCAGAAAACAGCAAAGACAGGAGAGATAAATGTAACGTGTTAGGAGTAAAGCTTTGGAGGTGTGCAGACTCACCTGCCACTGTTTCTTAGGAAGCTTCTGTCCTTGAATGCTCTGAGCCCTCTTCAGGACCGCCTGTGTGTTCACCCGCACTCTGGAGACCCATTCCAGGTCTGGTTCCAAAGAGGAGAAAACAAACAAGAAAGACAAGAAGATGGATCAATGCAAGCAGCTGGCTGCTTTTCATTTTACTTTGGGATTACTAAAGCTTCTATTTTATTCTATTCTATTCATGATAGATCATAATCGTTCTCCGAGTCTCATTTCTGCCTTTCCAGCTTCACACTGACCACAACAGTCCAGCACATAATGCATATGTTCCTCCATACAGCAGATGGCAGTATGCTCTATTCTCATTGGTTGATCATCCGCCAATGAATGAAAGATGAATTGATGAATTATAGAAAAAAGGCGGGAAAAAGGTTTGTCAAAAAAAACAAACTATTTTACTCAAACCAGATTTTGGTGTCAATGAATACATGAAATAATAAATAACAAAACAAACGTTTTGGTTCATTGACCAAAACCATTGACTGTATACAAGAACTGGACTGATTGATTTCAGTCACCCATAACAATATGGTTTACTTCTGGCTCCAACTCAACAAAGTCGATTATGCTGCCTTTTTTTATTTTCATGATACACGCATTGCCATGTTGGAACCAGATAACATCAGTACACATTAATTGGTTCGAGTCGGTCTGAGTCATTGTTTCTATGGCAACCAAACTCACCAATCAGGAGTGAGCTTGTTGGAAGTCGACACCCCTATCACTTGAAAGTAGGCTCCACTAAATCTGTCAAACGTTTGATTGCACATGCTATTACTGAAGCATCTGATTGGTCAGTATATATATTCTTTGAATAACTTGAACTGCAGGAAAAATATCATAAAAAAAACGAGGATCATCAAAACATGAAAAAAAGCAGGAATGATTATTCTGACCAACAGAATGACTGAATAACAGCTGTTTATTTCTCTGTAGAAGTCTCTGGGATTTTGGATTCTTGTAGCCAGCAGGTACTTCTTATTTGGAAAGTCAGGGGGAGGGGTCACTCAGTCCAGTCCTCATACACAGTCAATGACCAAAACTGTAAAAAAACTAACTTTATTTAACTCAAAAGGGTTTTGTACAATACAAGGATTAACAGACACACAGTCAGGTTCATCCTTCAGTGTCCCAGACATTTACACCAACATTAACCATCTCTGCTTCCTTCAGGTCTTGTGACTCACAGTGTGGTCAAAGTCAGGTCAAACCAATCAAAGCCTTTTTGCCTGAATCGGTCCGTTATGTCAATATCTCTAATTTACTCCAGTCAATTTTCTTCAAACTTGCTGATATGATCACGAAAATAATTACAAACCATAATCCAGTGAAAGTTTTACGTCACCTTTGAAAAAAGTGGCATTTTGGATGGTTCACATGTTATACTATGACAATGTATGAGGGAGCCTGAATTAGACTAAAACTTAAATATCTCTAATTTTCTCCAGTCAATCTTCTTCAAACTTGCTGTGATGATCATGAACATCACTGCCAACAATATTCCAGTGAAAGTTTTGCATCACCTTAAATTAAGAAACTTTAGAAAGATTTACCATGACATGACCAGATGTGCCTTTGCGTGGAGTTTCTTCATTTCTGTTTGATTCCATTCCATGTCATGTTCAACAACCCACAAAACACTCTTGTCAATGTTAAATCTCACTTTTAGAATCTGTCTGATTATATTTCAAACAAAACACGATATTTCTGGTAGTTTATTATGGAATGAACAGACATGCAATTTGAATGAATAGATTTGTACATCAAATAACAATATAGGGCTTGCAAAAGCTCTCATTGATTTCTGAGCATAGTCCATGTTATTTGATAATGGGTAACAGTGACATGGCTGATATCAGCGCTTTATACCGTCTTTTCAGCTTGCTGGGCGTGTGTACTGTAAACTATGATGTAAACGGGCATGCAAAAAGTCAGTGACAGCTAGCGAGACCTCCAGAGATGTCGGCTCACTTGACCGCGGTTGAAGCATGGGGGAGAAAAAAAATCATGGTTTGGGTCTGTTTTATGCAAGAATCACTGATCTGTATGAAGGAAAGGATGAATGGATCCATGGTGGAACACTGAGGATGAAACGTGTCTGGATCTTCCAGCAGGACCATGATCCATTATAACACCGTAAACATTAAACTGACTTAACCTGCTGGTCAGTCAACCTTGTTAGTTACTCATTAAACCTCAGACTCTTCTTTTTCCAAAAGATGCAAGACGCCTGTCCTGTGACAGCCCCGCAAAGCCCGCGCACCGCAGCTCCGCCTGTCATGGCGACTGGAGCAGAGCTGCACGGAACCGGAACCGGCGTTTCTTCAAACGCGCCACTTACCGAAGGCTGTTCCGGGATTCCTAGACGACATGACCGAGAAACTCAACTCCGACCCTCACGGCCAACTAACTGAGCGAGTCACGTGGACAGCACGGGGCTGTCAAAGCGCTACTTCCGGGTCTGTGACGTAAGAGGTAGAGCCCCAGGGGGAGGGCCGTAATTTAAAAAGAAGAAAACAGATCTTGGATTAATTAAGCTCTATAATTCACACACAAATATATATATTTTTAGGCTGATAAGATGAAAGGACAGAAAACTATTTTAGTTTCATGACTCACACAACACATTCATAAGAAAAGGTGATCAAACCCAAATGTATACAATTTTATGATTTATCAGGAACTCAAAAATGATGGCTGTCAAGAGACTTAGTTTGTTTATTACTGTATTAAGTACTACTGAATTTGCTGTAATGCAAGGCTTTTTGTTGAATCTCTGTCTATCTCTGTCTATCTTTTAACAAGAACTAGGAAGAGGGAGCACATTACACCGATCTTAAAATCTCTGCACTGGCTCCATGTCAGCTTCAGGGTTGATTTTAAAATTCTTTTAATAGTTTTTAAGAGTGTCCATGGTCTTAGTCCTTATTTTACATCCAACTTGCTTTTAACGTATGAACCTCCTAGAGCCTTTAGATCCTCAGGTGCAGGCCTGCTGAAGGTCCCCAGAGTCAAGACAAAAAACCACGGCGAGGCCTCATTTAGGTACTACGGGCCTCGTCTGTGGAATGGTCTACCTGAGGATGTGAGTGCCTCATCTACTGTGGAGGTTTTTAAAAAGAAGTTAAAGACACACCTTTTTAAATTAGCTTTTAATTAGTTTTTATGTCTTTTTATGTTTTAGGATGTTTTATTACATCATTTTAGCATTTACTTGTTTAATCTACAATTTTTTACCATTATATTTCATGATATTTTATCACATGTATATTTATTCTTCATTCTTTTTACGTTTTATGATGTTTTTATCACATCATTTTATCATTTTATTTGCTTAATCTAGAATTTTTATTCTTGTATTTTATGACATTTTATCATATACATATCTTATTACTCTAGAATTTTACTTGTATACGTTTTTATGATATTTTAACACATATTTATTTTATTTCAAATTAGACTGTTTACGAGTGTTTTCTAACCCTCGGCTGGGGTGTTTAGGTCTATACTGACACCCCTACCAATAGGAGGACAGGGCAGACGGCGCCTTCTGGTTTCTCTTTATTTCATTTATTTATTTATTTTCCACTGGTTTTTGTCTTTGTGTATTTAATTGTGCTGCGCTAATTTAATGTATTTTATTGTATTTTATTGCATTTGTTTTTGTTTTTATGTACAGCACCTTGAGCTGTCTTTCTTGTCATGAAAGTTTCTATATAAATAAAATTAATTTGAATTTATCATGCTCTACGTCCCCTTCATCAAATGTTTTTAAGTATGCAAAAGACAGTGAGATGCAGTGATTTAACAAAAGTAGAAAGTTCAGAATTCTACTTATAGTATAAATGTAGCATATCAGGCACTTTGACATGTATCACAGACAGCTGCTGTCATGTTCCCCTTCTGGCCCCTTCAGGTTTCTGTCCTTCAACAGCTCCTGGACATCTGGAGATGAAACCTTTGACAGACACAGAGGAATGGAAATAGAAACAGCGTGCAGCCTCACTTGTTACACTTTATACTTCAGTGTGTGTTTGGACACATCCAGTCTGTTCTAGTTTAAAATGATAAACTAGAACATGCTAAAAACTCCCTAATCTCTGGAGTGCTCACACATACCTGTGGAGGTGGAGGCCTGTGAAACAGCAGCATTGAAACAAGGCAGGTCCAAAGTCCGTACTGTGGGCCAAATGCATCCCACATTGAAATTTCCACCGGGCTGCAGGCTCCTGTCATAAAATCAATCATATGCGGCCACCAGCATTTTCTAAAACTGTGTACTTTCTAACTCCTTTATAAAATGTCAACTGTAAATACAAAAAAGGAAAAGTTGAGTGAAGGCCACAAGTTCCATGACAAGAGGAAATTGGCAGATCTTTTCTATGAAAAATGAAATAACTGTGTTTGCTTACTATGCCAGGTGTTTTGATATGCTAGTTTGGTCTCTGTTGATGCTCATTTTTCTTTCTCTGGTTTCTGTGCAGTCTGGCTGTGACTCCACCCATTGTCTTCATGATTCTTGTAGCAGTCATAGCTGCCTGATCTTTGCTAATCAGCCTTGAAGGCATTTAAGGAAGTCTCTCTGAGCCCTCAATGTCGGCTCGTCTTGTGTGGTTTCCAGTCCCTGAGTCTGTGTTACGTTGTATTAGCCTTATAAATAGGTCTTTTAGGACTTTCCTTCAAATGTGCTTGTGGTTCCTCCATGCATCTGGGTTTCCTCCTGTTTGCCTAATTGTGACACTTAAAGACTGGCTAATTTCAAGGAGTTCAATGTCAAGAAGAGCTTCTAATTGACAAATTGAAAATAAACTTTGGTAAAATTGTGTTGAAATATATTTGTTTTCTATGAGAAAAATCACAAGTATGTAATTGTAATAAAATTTTCATTAAATAGTTTATGTGCATTGATTTTATTTAAATGAATTTCAGGCTGGCCCTCTTTGCAAAATGTTTGGAGCAAACTGGGGCACGCAGGGGTGTGACAACAATATGCACTTGATCTGTCATCTATACTTTTCGGATTTGAGAAGAAAATTGTTTTTTTTAACTTAATTTTTAATTAGTTTTTGTTACATGTAAACAAAACAAAAACCGCAACAAAAATAAAAAAAACAAGGGTCAATTCTATGTGCTTCTTGTGTCTATTTGTTGTTAAGTGTCCATTTTTCCCACTTTCGGTGTAATTGTGCCTCTTGCAGTCTCAACTGCTGGTTAATGTTTTTTTTTAGCGGCTAGTGACATAACTTTAAATAAGTATTTGTCACTTTGGTAGACAGAGTTTCCTGAGAACATGTACAAATAAAACAGTTCTGGTTCCAAAGGAATTGTATATCCCAGCACTTTGCATGTTATATCATACACCATTTTCCCAAATCCTGTTACATTCGAACAATTCCAAAATACATGAGAATGGTCTACATTTACTTCTCCACATCCACGCCACAGCTCTGATTTGTTTTTAACTGTTTGTTCTTCAGTTTCGGTCTTGTGAAAATTCTTATATGGTTCTTCCAGGCGAACTCTTTCCATGTTTGAGATCCAGTGGTGGTATGGTGGTGTTTCCACATGTCTAACCAATCCTGTTCAGTTATCTTTATGTTTAATTCTTTTTCCCAGTTACATTTTACTTTTAAAGTTCAAGATCTTCCAGTTAACCTATAAGGCCTTACATGGTATGGCCCCATCCTATATCAAAGACGTCATAGTGCCTTACCATCCAAACAGAACATTTCACTCCCAAAATGCAGGACTCGCTGGTCACGAAGATCCTAATCTCACTGTACAAGCACCTTTCCTCGTAAGACGATTGTCACTACCCCAGCCATTAGTGGGAGCTAATGTGCTTGGAGCAATTATTGAAGGACAGGAATTGGATGTAGAAGCCAGCACAGTTCTATACAGCCTCCTTCATCAGGCCTTGGGAATAGATGAAGAACAGGTGAGCATTCAAACACCAAAAGGTACATAGGGAGCCACAGTAAGAACTGGCAGAGACAATGTAACTGCTGGGAAAACAGTTCAAATATGGAGTCCCCTAGAGCAGTGTTTTTCAACCTTTTCTGAGCCACGGCACACTTTAACCTTAAAAAGATCCCGCGGCACACCAGGATCCAAAAATTAAAAAAAATTTAAAAAAAAAACGGAGAAACTCATAGTCTGTATTGATCTACAGCCCCTCCACAATCTCACATGCGTTTTTTAGATAATTGTTGCAGAAAAAGCTGGAAGCTGCAGCTGTTTTTTTCTAAAAGATGCAATAAAAGTTAAGTTAGAAGATGTAAAAACAGTTTGATGTGTGTTCGTTGATTTCAAGACGTTTAACAACAGATCTCCTTGAGCGCTGTCACTCTCACAACCCAATGCATCATGGGAGATGTAGTGCACAAAACGGCCGGCGGAGATCGCGTCTCTGAGCTTCCTTGTTTTGTTCACTTGTTCCACTGTCTGACATCGGATTCTGTGGAAAGCTGCACCGATAAAGACGAGCTTTAGCTGGTATTTTTGTTAGAACTGAGCGACTTTACGAGCTAAATCGGGACAAGGAAGTGAATACTTTAACCACTTCTGATTGGTCAGACTGCTGACATGTGATTAAGCTCCCCAAGAATGATTGGTGAAGACAGTTAAAGGGGGCGGGACTTTTCCAAAATACAGCCGGAGTTGCAGCTGAATCGAGGTATGTCATTCTTATCAAAATGTCTTTAATAACATAAAATAAACGCAAAGAAAAAGTATTTTACGATCTTTTATATTCCTAACTACTCAGTGTTTTATCAGGGCCTGTTTGGATGAACAGAGAGCTGAAATCCTGGAGATGGGAAATGTTTAATTTTTCAGTTAATGAGGGCAATTTCCCACGGCACACTTGACCATCTCCCACGGCACACTAATGTGCGCGGCACACTGGCTGAAAAACACTGCCCTAGAGTTTTGACATCTCTCAAACCAACTCAAATCAACCAGAGGCCAAGCTAAACATGCACAACTATCCTTGAGTTCCCCAATACAGTGGGATGAGAAACACCAAGAGATCCTGGAACGCCTGATTCACATGTTAACCCAACTACCAGTGTTAGCGTACCCAAACTTCTCCCACCCTTTCATTTTACACATGGACACTTCCCAGAAAGGTCTTGGGGCAGTCCTTTATCAATAAAATAAAAATAAAATAGAATGAGGGTGATAGGATATGATGGATATTATTTTAGTGGGTTTGTTGTATTGTGTCTTAGTCTTTTTAAGTTTTCCCTTGTGTGTCTAGTTCAGGGGTCGGCAAGCTTTTTTACTCAAAGAGCCATTTGGGACCACCCTTAATAAAATAAAAAAGCACCCGGAGCCACAACCCGTTTTGACATCATTATATATATTATGCATGTATATATTATATCAAGGGTGCTCATTACGTCGATCGCCATAGACCGGTTGATCTTCAAGGACGAGTGTAGATCGCGGTCCAGAAAAGATTGGGAAAAAAAGTACTTCTTTCTTTCCATTGTCATGTTTATTAGTTACATGTTTATTTGAACATTATTGTTTATGTACTGATGATTAAAAACTACACAGTGAGATTACACAAAGATACTTTTGTATTAACAGATGAATCCTTTCATTACAAAGACAGAAAGCAGCAACCATCGTATGTCATGCTCTGCTGTAAACGGTGCAATGCGGGGATCGTGGCATATTATGAGGCATTTGGCGCTGCTGGCTCCGTACGAAGCGCGTGCCTCGCAGCTTCCTTGATGAGCTCGAATTTATCGGGCTAGAACTGCAGAGCTGTTAGCAGGAGGAGAAACGCGGGGCGGCTTCAATAAACACTCCGGTTGTTGGTCTTCTACCGGGGACATGATATGCCGTGGGACAGAAAAAGACTTTCTGATGACAGAGAGTTTGCGCTCAGTGAATTTAAACACGCGTCTGCAGTGACGTATGTGTCAGAGGATGTCCGATTGGCCATTCTGCATGTCAATCAAGTCCCGTCCTTTTCGGTGAGGATTTTGATTGGTGGATTGGTGGTGGTGGATTCTGTCCCGCGATCTACCCTCATGTCCTTGAAGATCAACCGTCGATCGCGATCGACGTAATGAGCACCCCTGCTCTAAAACATACATCAATGCACATGCGTGTTTGAAAAACACTAAGCGCAAACTCTCTGTCATCAGAGTTGCTCTCTGCCCCGCGGCACGTCAAGTTCCTGGCAGAAAACCACTCCGGACACGGAGTGTTTATTGAAGTCGCCCTGCGTGTCTCCTCCTGCTATCAGCTCTGCGGTTCTCGCCGATAAATATGAGCTCATTCATTAAGGAAGCTGTTTTTTACGTCGCACGCGCTTCGTATGGAGCCAGCAGCGCCTTTGAAATGCCATGAAAAATGGACAAACTAAAATAAAATTGAATTTTTATAAAATACTCATTATTTTCCAAAGTCACAGGGAGCCACAACAGAAGGATGAAAGAGCCACATGTGACTCCGGAGCCATGGGTTGCCGACCCCTGGTCTAGTTGGTCTGATCAGCCACTATATATGTTCCCTTGTGTTTTCAATTAGGTAGGTCAGTTTAAGTGAGTTTGTTCGTCTGTTCAGTTGTCCTCTGTTACATTTAAAAGCTTGAGTTAGTTTTGTTACTTTAACCTCTTTAAGGGTCCATTTTTGCCCATTTACACGTTTTGAAAAATGAATTAAAAATTTTTTGACAAAATTGTTTGCTGTCCTTGTCTTATACTGCTTGGTCCACCACAAGCCCTCAGCCTTGCCTCACCAAGCCACTCTTTTGAAGAGCCTCTGCAAACCACTTGTTGTGAAAGCTTGGTCCAAGAACAAAGAACCTATCCTGCTATCGGCAAAGTCTTGGAGATGAAAGAAAGAGGCATCACACCAACAGAGAAACAACAGAGAAAAATTGGACATCAACACAAAAAGACTTTTAAGAAGGTAGGGGTCGGTTACACATAGCAGAGGGCCTTCTCTATAGAAAGACGACAAAACGAAAACAACTAGTTTTGCAGGCTGATTCCAAACAGAAAGCTCTGATCCATCTTCATAACAACTTGGGCAATGTTTTTGTGGAGAAATTTTTAAACTTCGACCGAGAACGATTCTACTGGTCTTTTATGAAGAAATAGATTAAGGAATACAACATCAGAAAGTATCCGGGCATAAAACAGAAAAAGCCAACAACACACGAGAGAGCCCCTATGGGCAGCCTAACATCCAGTGAACCACTTGAACTTGTCAGTATATACTTTCTGCATATAGAGTCCTGCAAAGGTGGGTTTGAGTACATTTTGGTTGTGTCCACGAAGGAAGAAGGCATAGCATTTCACAGGTAGCTAAGTACTATAATTTCTTTTTCTTTTACTGCTGCAGGGGCTTCATTAATAGGACACAGGTTTTTTTTAATAGTAAACATGTTGACATGCATGATGCGGTAGAGCTATTATCAACATGTATAACATGTATAATTTGCTGTCGAAATAAATGTAAACTTTATTTTGTTAAACGTATATACAGTATACTAGGACTAGGCTATCATAGTAATATAGTTTTATACATTTCTGAACTTTTCTTGCAGCTTTACTTAAGACTTAAGGAAAAAGTGGGCCTTAGCAATCAAAAGAGCTAACCCAGATGGATCACTGTGGTTACCAACTAGCAATACAGTCAGGCAATGTTCAAAACATTTTGTGAAAACAAATTTTGATAAGAGGCCAGACTGTTCGCTTGAAACCCGGCACCACAACATCTGTGTTACACAAACTGATCACTCATGTGAATCAGCAGTTTAAATCTACTGTTTTTCTTTGTTTTTTTAAAGGGGTAAATCTTTTGTTGACTTTTTGACTTATTGTTGACTTATTATTGATTATTATTATCATTTATTATTATTGACTTATTATTATCTTCTTTCACTTTCGGCTTTTCCCATCAGGGGTCGCCACAGTGAAACAACCTCTTCTTTGAGGATGAGTTATGCCGGATGCCCTTCCTGATGCAACCCTCTCAATTTATCTGGGCCGGCACAGAAACAGCGAAGGGAATAGCAGCCTGGATTCGAACCCTGGTTTCACGGACGGAAGGCGCCGCAAACCAGCACGAGCTGGTTACATTATTAATATTATTATTATTATTATTGACTTATTATTTATATACAGTAATCCCTCTCTATAACACGGTTTACTTTTCACGGTTTCGCTACTTCACGGATTTGCATCGTGCATTGTGTTCTGCGTTCTGATTGGCTAAAAAGTCACTCCGCTTCTTCTCTACCTGTGCGTCAATAACGTTGCAGTTTAATATGTACACGTAGGTAAAACAGCTTGCCAAATTTACAACAGATACGTGCAAATCATCTCGCAATTTCGAGTTTCTCTATAACCCATGGGAAAAAGGAGCGACAACAACTGTCAATCACTGTGTTCTTCTCCCGAACAAACACAGCTGCACTGCGGGCTTCAACAAGAAAACACTGCAGAGCAGCGGCTCAAGAGCAGTGAAATACACCTGAGTCACTATTTGTCTGACCGTACTTTGTATTTTTTTAATAATCATTTTAAATTTTCTCCCGTTTAATCCAATTACTCTCGGGTCGCGGTGGGCGGGGCTAATCTCCGCGATTTGAAGCCTTCTGTTCACATCGATGATTCAAATTATTATTTGACAGTAAAGTACAGAAGATATTTGTTGAAAAACCTTTTCTAAAGTACTTTTATTTGTGAAACAAATGCTTGAGCCTGTAAAACGGTTTGTTCTTTCTTTTCAATGTATAATAGAGAATTTAATTGTATAATAATTGTTAAAAAAAAAAAAAGGTTTCTACTTCACGGATTTTGCCTATCACGGGTTCTATTTGAAACGTAACCCCCGCGAAAAACAAGGGTTTACTCTATTGTTATTATTTATTATTATTGACTTATTGTTGGGCTTTTCTAAATAATTTAAATTACATGTCAAAGAGGTCTAAAACTTCTAAATGTTTAAACATTATTTTTAAAAATTCTTTGTAATATTTGTATTTATTTATAAGTCCTGCAACAATGCATTTTTCATAAAGTTTGATCTTATAAGGCTGACTGTTTCTCTTATTTAACAGCAAGAAATGATGTATATATATAT
>JAUDJI010000485.1:0-13918 GCA_037389245.1 Oryzias sinensis | reverse complement strand
CCACGCCCACCACTCAAATGGCGCTGCAGGACCTCAGATGGCGTCTGTACCATTGACTTAACACTGAAAGTGATTAGATCAACAAAGCGTCCCCCGCGGTCTTCTGAGGTGGCTGTGTCACTCCGGCCTGCTCGCCCATGTCAGCGGGGGTCAGGAAGCTGCTAAGCCTCCAGCTTAGCAACTGAGAACGGGAGGAATGTAAACAGAGACGGCGGGGGACGCGTTGTTGATCCAATCTAATATGTTTGATATAATCTATTCTATTTTTTAATTGTTAATACACATGATTTATAATAAAGGTGCTCAATAGCCCCGGCCATATGTCTGCATTTAAAGCACACAGAGATTATTTCTCATTAAAATGCAGGAAAAAACAGACTTTTTTCTAAATCTAAACATAAACAATAACAAATATAAACAGAGTTCTCTGCATCTCTTCTTCACAGGGCATCTTCATCACCAGCAACAGTTTTTCTCCCTGTAGAAGCAGAATTTAGAAGATCAAGCAGCTTTTTTTATTTCTAAAAGTGCAAATAATGTTTAAGGTCACCAACTTCATGCTGAAAGAAACAGGAAATGACATCATCCACATGAGAAGATGATGAAGAGTGAACGAGTGACAGTACTTGTTCTAGTTCTCTGGTCCTCGTTCCCTTTGGTTCTCCTCCTGGACATGTAGACCAGAGCAGCAACCACACCCAGAAACATCAACACCACCTTCATCACGGCTCCAACCATGATGATGAAGTTGTGACCAGAAAGATCTGCAGACAACAGATTTACCAGCATCAACTCAAATATTTGGAAATGGCTTTCACTTTCACAATTTGTCTTTGTTGTTCAAAATAATAAAAACAGTTTTACCTGAAAAGTCCAGAACATAGACAGCATCTGTCTTCACCTCCTCATCCTCCACAAACTGACAGATGAACGTTTGGTTGTTTCCCAGTCAGAACAGAAACACAGTCTGGTTGTCCTCTAAACTCCAAGCCAACAGCGTCACCAGACAGCTGAGATCCCGTCTCCTTCATCCAGATGAAGCTGTTGTGTCTACAGGGAATAGTTGGATCAAATCTACTCAGTGAACACTGGAATGGGACACTTCCACTTCCTCTGGGAGGAACGTCTGCTGGATCTTTACAAACTGAAGGAAAACACAAACAGAAAAGACGTTTTTACGTGAAAACCTTTGGTCCTGACAGTGACCACATGTACCTGCTGACCGTTTTCCAAAGAAAGAGCTGATTTGACCATTTTAGAAACTATTCAGAGAAAAGTTTTCATTTGGTTCAACAAACAGAAAGAGTCTGGATTTTGGAGTTTCAGAGTAAACTATTACAGAGGATGATGGAGTCTCATCATTTTCTGACAACTTTCAACAAACATTACTATAGAAATGATCTAAAACTATATCAAATGAACCACAGAAATGTTTTCTGCATGAAGCTGAAACTTTGTTGTCAGCTCTTTCTTTGTCTTTCTAGTCCTGATTCTCCGGGTCTGTCTGGTCTAACTTCTATCATTCTTAGAATTAGAAAAGCCCAGAAGCTCTGGATTTGTGAGATAAATCCCCCCCCCCTCATCTGAGATGAAAACTGATTAGTTCTGACTCTGAACGTAAATAAAGGAAAATATTGAATCTATTGTAGAATCTGAAGGTTTAGATGAAAAACTCCAAACGTCAGAGTCTCTTCAGGGAAAAAGATCAGAATGTTGACAACCATGAAGCCACAGAATTATTCATGTCAGAATACTCACTGCTCAAAGTATTCAGATACGCCTCAAACGTGTTCTTGTTCCTGAGCCCACAGAGACATGGAGCAGCATCTTCATCAGAGATGTTTGTGATGAGCAGAGAGCAGTCAGTGCTCACATTCAGCCTGGAAGCTCTAGCTGAACTCTGGACAACACTTCCATTGTGGACTTCTGGTCTCAGTGCTTCATCTGGATCTTTCTGGTTCAGCCATGTAACATCAGAGCACGAGGAAGAGGAGGATGTAGTTCTACAAGGACGTCATCTCCAGCTCTGTGATGAAGATGTTTAGTTTGTTCACTGATGTCTGCAGGAGAGAAAAGAAGAAAAAGTTGAACCTTTAACAACAAAATCACTGAAGAAATACAATAAGATGATTATATCTGCAAAGTTTTGTTTTGAAGGTTATTTTATTAAAAGATAAAATATATTAATATTAAAAAATATTTTTTCAGAACTGACATCAAAGTCTGGATTTTTAGACAAATGTAAACGTGACATTAATTCAATTCAGTCTTTTAATATGAAATTGTTCTTTCATTTTTGTCAGCGCCGTCAGCTCGTCCATCTTGTTGGAGAGGGAACGGACGTTTCCCATAATGATGGATGGAACGTATGGTTTGTACCTCCATCTCCTCTCCCGAAGCCTACGTCCTGGTCTGCAGCCTCTCCGTTTCCTCTGTATTTCAGGTGGAACCTCAGGTCTTTCGGTGTAGAGAGGTGCAGGGCCGCGCAGAGCCAACAGCTGATCCCTGGAGTAAACAATGGAGCCATGAGTGAAGCTGAGGGGGTCCGCCGACACACTCCCAAACAAGTTAAAAAACAATGAAAAACTGAATGCAAAAATAATAAAATTGGTCTCCTTATGTGCAGACCTGCAAAAGGCATTGACCACATAAAAGAAAAGCCGTAGAGCGGGCCAAAAAACAATAGAAAAGAGAAGAAAAGAGAGAGCTGCTGTAACTAGCTGCTGCTCCTGCAGCGCCATTTTGTCATCATCAACCTTTGACCTTAGAGAGAAGTGAAAGAAGCAGCTTTGAAAGTGAAGGATGTTCTGCTCAGATGAAGAAGATTGATTCTGTCTGCAGATAATCTGTGGCTGCAATCACAGACCTTCATGCACACGCTCACACACATGCACGTTCAATCCAGGGTGTGCGTGAAGGGTGACTATTCACAGTTTTTCTCAGTGGCTTTAGTACAATTCTCAGAATTGAAGTTTGCAAATACGTGTGTACATTTCTCAAAACAATTTGTACAAACAGCAAAACACTGGATTTCTTGCAAAAGCCTGTAACTTGCTCAAAATCTTTAGTTCATCTCTCCAAGCTAAGTCTTTATGTCATTGAACATGTCAGTGCCATCAGAATGTCAAGTCCTTGTGTCATTGTCTACCAACAAGACAGTCAAATGACTTAGTCATGTTGTCAATATAACTGTGTACTTTAGAGGGAGGTTCTGATGGAAACTATGGCTAAAGTTTTGATGACAATTATTGTAAAATGGAAGTTACACCTTTTTGGTTTGATTGCAAGAAACTGGGCAAGATTCACACTTTTATTGTTCATATTGTAATTTCTTGACAGACCATGTCATACCAACATAGAAAAAACCCACTGCAAACAGTAACACAAAGGGAAAAAAGAGGACAATATTCTGTCCAACAGTACTTACAGTACTTACTGAATATTGCAAAAAGCTTTACATATTGTAAAAATACTATAATATTTGATGAAGCATCACAGAACAGTTCATATTTTAGATTACATACCTGTTCTCTCGACGAAAGGTCTGAATGATTGAGGACACAGTTCATTCATTCATTTTCTATTCTGTTTTTGCCTTTCGGGGTCACTGGGCTGCCGGAACCCACTTATGGGCGAAGGCAGGGGGCACCCTGGACAGGTCGCCAGTCTGTCGCAGTGAGGACACAGTTATTCTCCCAACATTTGGCTGCACCCTTCTACCAGCCTCAACCATTGTGAGCCCACGGTTGACAACATGGTCTACAAGTATGGCTCTTATCTCATCAGGAACACATACATGTCTTCGGCCTCTTCCTCGGTTTTGCCCCCTAACTCCTCCACCACGCAGCCTCACTCCTCTTCCTCTTCTTCTTCTCTCTGGCTGTTGACCCCGTCCAATTCCTTGTCCTTCCATTGTCAGACATAGAACATTGTGTTGTGCTTCTGCCATATACAGTATAGACTTGCCCATTCATTGTCAATGAGATGCACCTTTGTTAGAGGAAGTCAAGTCACCTGAGAGCAATTTACCAATTCAAGACAAAACCTTAGACAAAAACATATAATGGAGATGTATAGAAATATTTTGCTGTTAATGACTTATACGATGAACTAATAAGACTATTGCACAGTGAACTATAAAATACATTTTGATCAACCTGACATAAACAATTGATAATGTAGCAAAGAGCAGAGAATTGTACAGAATCATTTGCATGGATGTACCAAAGCAATTGCAACTTGTTCAAGTGAGAAACTGCTGATATGATGTGCAGGAGTGACATCATGATGTGAAGATTGAAAAAAAGTTTTGGGAATTTCATTCCGATCTGAGAATTGTTTTGTTTTTTTGAATGAATCAAAATGAATGAAAAAATGAATGAATGAGTGAGAATTGTACTAAAGCGAATGAGAAAAACTGTAACGGAGAGCTCTGAAGGGGGGAGAGGAGTGAAGCAGGGCTGTCCTCTGAGCGGTGTCCTCTATGTTTCAGCCAGCAGAATGCATGACAAAGCTATTTCAGGAACATGTGAGGCCACGCCCACTAAGGAGGAGGAGGAGCCTGTTCCACAGCAGGAGGAGCTCCAGGTTCCAAAAGGAACCCTGTGAGAAACAGCATCTGCAGCTGAAGGAAAGGAAACTGTTTTCTGTCACTGGAATGTTGCTCTGTCATCTCCTCTGTGAGGACCCTCCTCTTCATCACAGATGAAGCTCCGCCTCCAAGCGTGCTTGTTTGTTCTCCAACCTTCTGCAGGTTCTGATCTGCTTCTTTCTGATTGGTCAGAACCTTCAGACCCAGAATCTTCTGCTTTCTGGGAAATCATCTACACCTTCAATTCAGATGAAATGATTGGATCAGAGTTTTTGTGAATTCACTTTGTTTTGGTTCAGAGAAAAGTTTGAAACCAGAAACTGTTTGGATCCAGAACCGAGACCAGGGGCCTGTTTCAGAAAGGAGGTTAAGTGTAAACTCTGAGTGCGTTAACCCTGAATTTATGTATGTATTTATAAATACATTAAGTAGGACCAATATGATTCATTTTTGTTCAAGTAATGCTATCTAATCATGTGGAAATCATTTCCATAATTTTTTTATGTTCATTCAAAGTGAACTTTTTTTGAGTGTAGTTTACCTGCTTTGTTTTGTCCTTATTCAATAAAGGAACATAATGTTACACATTGTGTTTTTATATTCATATGGAATGTGTATTATTTTATATGACAGAGTACTAGGCCCCACTGAGGAAAAAGGATAAAGTCATAAATTTATGAGGCTGGTTCTTTCTGCAGAAAAGCAACATATTCTTTTTACAGTTTTGATAGTTATGACAATGTGATACTTCATATTCTGGCACATCAGCATGTCTTTGTTTATGAAACCATACTGAAGTACAATTTCACCAAATGCCCCACATCTGTCATTTTAACAACTGTTCCCCTGTAAAACAACTGGTTACAATATTATGACTTGTCTTTTTTCCCCTCTGTGGCCCTAATATTCTATCATTTTACATATAGCCTTATAGTCTATGGGAAACTGTAAATTATCTAATGATGGCAACATCATCTAAAACTCATTATTTATCCAAAATGATTGAAATTAATGATCACAAACGTTTAAATAATGACAGTGGGTCTAGTTATATGTGATAACAATGTATAGTGAGCAGGGAAATAACTATTGGTTTCCATTTGTGGCGACTGCTGACTGACATTAGGGATGAGATTAAATAGAAAAAAGTCACAACTGTAAAGTTTTCTCTTTGATCAAATGTGAATTTGACAAATAATTCAGACAAATTCTCCAACTTGTGTATTTGAAGAAAGTATTTGACATTAAGTGACGTCATCTGATCAGGTGAAGCAGCATGACCTCCATGATGAGCGGTGACAGCTCAGTCTGTCACATGACTGACAGACGTCTGGATGGGTTCTAGATCAGCTCAGGGATCTGGAGCTCCATTCATGCATGGAGTTGGGGAGAACTCCTCCTTGAGGAACAAGCTGCTCCAATTTCTCCTTTAGGCCTCAATCTGAGAAAATACAATGAAAAGACTTCTGAAGCAAATCCCTTTTTCCTTCACTCTAGGATGGAAATTCCAGGAAGAGAAATCTGGACCTGCAGACGTTTCGATCGAAATGCTTTAGACTAGAAAGAGGATTGTTCTATTTGAGTGATGGTCGCCCACAAAAAGCAGTTTTCAATCACATTTAATCTTGAAGGTTTGAAAGATTCAAAAGAGCATTTATTAGATCCAAACAGGCTGCAGGAATTTTACAGACAGCTTTCAGTTTGACGCCTTTGGACACTGAGATGCAGTTCTGCAAACAGCCAGCAAGTGTCTCCCTCCTGCTTCAATGCAGTTAGTTTTGAATGCACCAAAGAAAATCATAAAAATAGCTCATTCTTAAATTATTGATAAAGAAAACGGGTTGATAAGGTTAAAGTTAAGTTTGTAAAAAAGTTTCCACAATAGAGTAAGTCCTGGGATCCACATTTGGACGTCTCTGGACTTTTTTCTGTTTTTTTCTTTTCTCTGTACACTTTATTATTTTCCAAGAAAAGTCAATTCATTAACTGATTGTTTAGTGCAGCAGAAAAGTTATTTAAACTGCTGACTCTGCATCAAATTTTTCAATCTTCATTTCAAAATGTATCAAATTAGAAATTAAATTAAAAATGTGAGCACAAAGGCTGAATCCTGCATGAACTCTTTTAGAGGAAAGACATTTCAAACTGAACAAAAAAAGAATTATCAAAGTATTAGAACAAGCAGGAAACAATGTCAAAATAATGTACACAAACAACTTTATGAACAGAGAAAGACAGATGTCAAGAAGACAGGAAGAATGACATCAGTTACTATGGCAACACAAGAGAGAAATGAGGCAAAGGTTTTCCCAACACTCCAAGTTAGAATTAGAAGAGGAAGTGCAGTTCAATCCACCGGGCGAGGTGCAGCACAATAACTGTCCACTTGATGCTGAGAGAGACAGTGGAGCTGATCTCAGATCAGTTCCTGCTGCAGCTCTGACACTCATCTCCACTTCCTTTGATTCCTCCATCACTCTGCTCTCCACCTCCCAGGAACACCGTCCAGTCACAACATCTCTGCAGACCAGCTGCTGCTGCTGCTCCTCTCTGCTCCTCCAGGAGGAACATCAGACTCACCAGCCCACCCCCATCCACCTGCAGAGAGAAAGTGTAGAGACAGAGATGAAGGAGTGTCTCCTGATCCTGGTCTGTCAGTCCGTGATGCAGCACAGCAGCAGAAAGAGCAGCAGGAGCTTCAGTCCTGTTCAGAGCAGCAGCTTCCTGTCATCTTCACCTGTTGGAGCTTCTGCTGCTCTGATTGGCTGACTGTTGTCCTGAAGCCTGTCATCATTCTCCTCAGAGCTTCACTGAGAAGCTGCAGCTTCACAGGAAACTCTGCATCTTTGCTCTCAGACTAACTTTAGGACCAAACATCTGGAAGCAGCTGGACTGACTCCAACCCTCTACTGACCTCAGAGTCTGCAGTTTGGACTTTGGACTCTCCACCAGATCCTGGAGCTGCTGAACATCTGAAGAATGAAGGTTGTTGAAGCTCAGGTCCAGTTCTGTCAGGTGGGACGGGTTGGACTTCAGAGCTGAGACCAGAGCATCACAGCTGGTCTTTGACAAACTGCAGTACTCCAACCTGAATCCAGAAGAAAGAGTTGAGTTTAAAGACAAAGTTCCTGTTTTTCAACCTTCACTTCTTCTAAAGAGTTCAGAGCTGAAGAAGATCAGAAAGTTTAGAAAAAGTCCAAAGATGTGAAGCAACAGCAGCAGATCAGAAGAGTCCAGCAGAAGCAGAGAAGAAGAGCATTCAGGAACATTCAGGACAACATGCAGCTGCTTCAGGAAAGAAGTCCAGATGTGTGAAAGTCAAACATCCGCCTGTGGCTGCATCCAAACCAACTGATGTTTCTGCAGCAACAGCAGAAAAAGTCCACTTCCTCTTTCTGCTCAGCTCTTCTCCAAACAGCACTGAATCATGGGAGAATTTCAGCAGCAGGATGCTGGAAAGTTTTCCTCCCAGTTTTCAGGAGATGATCTTCCAGTCCTTCTCTGCTGCAGCCCTTCAAGCAGAGACTTTCAGCTCCAACAGATCAAAGCAGAGAGAAGAAGGAAGTGATGAGGAAGAGTCAGCAGCAAATGTTGGACATTGATCCCTGATCAAGCATGACTTCAGCTCTGAATGAAGAGTCAGAAGCTGCTGGGAGCTTTGATGGATGATGTGATGATGTTTGTGGATGAAAAGGTGAGGATGTGTCTGTCAGAGCAGCATCCAGCTGCAGCATGACTCTGTCACCGTCTGCTCACAAACATCAGCCGCTGGACTCTCAGCTGCATCTGCTGAAACACAGCAGCAGAACTCAGAGTGCATGTGAGCGTGCACGGCTGCTTCTTCTGCACGCGCTTTAAAGGAGTATGTTGGAGCAAAGACACAAAGAAGAGCTGATGGCTGCAAGCAGAACTTTGTGGAGCACAAATGTCAGCAGACAGCTTTGAAACAAGCAGCTGCAGGAAGAAAAGAAGAATTTATTCTGCAGATCATTGAAGAGAACAAGCAGCTGCAGGAAGATGCTGCTGCGGATCAGAATCTGGACATTTCTGCTCACTGTGGGTCAACACAACTTTGTCATCATATTGATCTAAACACAACTGAAACATGGAGTCTGACCTCAGAGTCTGCAGTCTGCAGTCTGGACTCTCCAGAAAACCACACAGATGAAGAACTCCTGGATCCTGCAGGTTGTTATCACTCAGATTCAGTTCTGTCAGATTAGACGGGTTTTTCTTCAGAGCTGAGACCAGAACTTCACAGCTGATCTCTGACAATCTGCACCACTCCAACCTGCAATCAGACAGAAAAGTGTGTTCAGGAGCAGTGATGCAGCTGGAGGTCCAGGAACTTGGTCCATTCAGTCAGGTGGGACCCGCCCTGATGACAGACTGACAGATGACATTTTCACTGTTTGCTCATTTCTGTTGGATTTGGACCCCAAAACATGATCAGGAATGAAAATGACATAGATTAGAAATGACTTGAAATGAAGTTAAAACAGACGAGGAATTGAAATGTCATTGATCATCATGAATTATTCATGACTACGTATTTACAATCCGATAGATTTAAAGCTTCCATTTCAAAAATGTCAGATTTAAAAATAAATAAATAATCACAGACTGTGTCAAAATTCCTGCCCTACTGCCCAACTCCTTGATAGGGAGGACTGTGAGGATGGAGGACTGTGAGGACGGAGGACTGTGTCACTGATTCGGGGAGGACTTTAACAGGAAACAAGATGGGGGGGTCCGTCAGGACACAGGGAGGATCAGAAAGAGATGTGACTCCACTTGGCAGATGTTCCACATTTATTCTGTTGCTGATTCATATTCCAAGTCAGTCTGCAAACAGCTATAGATTTACTCTCACCACTACACAAATAGCACAAACTGACCTGCTGTCAATAAAGTAAAGTCTATAAAACAAGAAAACTGAGTCTGTCATTATGAAGATAAACTCCTATAATATGCTAAATAGAATTCAATCTGCTTTAGTGCAGGAATATCTAGTGTCCTGGATCTTAGAAATAATTCTAACATCATGCTCACTACTTTTTATTTGAACGGTGAACATGACGTCATTGATTTCACAAAGTGAAAATCTAATTGATATGAGTGTTTAGTGGTGATCATTTATGAATCCACTGAGTTCAGAAGATGAAAGCCTGGATGGTTAATTAAAAAACAACAACATTTAAATACTTTTAACACACACACACCTACACACACACACACACACCAACTCGGAAGGATGTGAGTAAGTTGACAGAGGCTCAAAGAGGTACAATGAGAAAGCAAGTACCTAAGAGATACAGCCAGATGCCCATACCTGAAGCACTGGAAACTGCCAAACAAAGGCTCCTAACCTTGAGCAGCCGCCTAAAGAGGTACAGAGGAGACAATGAAGCCAGGCGAATAAACAGGCGCTTCGCAACTCAACCTGCAAAAGTGTACGCTCAGTGGCAGGGTCAAAACAGCCGAGCAGACCCACCAAGGCTAGAAATTGAACAGTACTGGAAAAGTAAATGGGAGAAAGAGACAGCACATAACAGCAATGCCCAGTGGCTGGTCTCTCTGAGAGAAGAACATAGCAACCTCCCTGAACAGAATCCAGTAACCATCACAGTGGCAGACATCCAAGAAAGAATCTCAGGTATGAAGAACTGGACAGCACCTGGCCCTGATATGATACATGCCTACTGGCTAAAGAAGCTTACCGCACTCCACGAGCACATGGCAGCACAAATGAACCAGCTGCTAAGAGATGGGACTCACCCCGAATGGCTAACAGAAGGGCGAACGATCCTGACCCAGAATGATCCCTCAAAGGGTGCAGTCCCATCCAACTTCCGGCCAATAACCTGTCTCTCCACAACATGGAAGCTCATGTCAGGCATCATTGCAACCAAGATAAATATGCACATGGATCAATTCATGAGTAACAAACAGAAGGGCATTGGTAGAGACTCCAGAGGAGCCAAAACCAACTCCTGGTCGACAGAACAGTCACTCAAGACTGCAAGTCACGGCACACCAACCTGTGCACAGCCCGAATTGAATACAAGAAGGCCTATGACTCAATGCCACACACATGGATCACTGAATGCTTGTAGCTGTACAACATCAACAGGACTCTAAGAGCCTTCATAGGAAACTCAATGAAGCTGTGGAAAACCACCCTTGAAGCCAATGGGAAGCCACTTGCACAAGTGTCCATCAAATGTGGGATATACCAAGGTAATGCTCTGTCCCCACTGCTGTTCTGCATAGGTCTGAACCCCCTCAGCCAAATAATCAACAAGACTGATTATGGATACTGACTCAGAAATGGGGCCAACATCAGTCACCTCCTCTACATGGATGACATCAAGCTATATGCTAAGAGCGAGCGAGACAATGACTCCCTGATCCACACCACCAGGATTTACAGTACTGACATTGGGATGTCATTCGGGCCCGAGAAATGCAGCCAGATGGTGACAAAGAGAGGCAAGGTAGTCCACACAGGAGGGGTCTCACTCCCAGAAGGAACAATAGCAGACATCAAGGACAGTTACCAGTACCTTGGAATTCCACAGGCAAATGGCAACCTGGAGCAGGCAACAAGGAAAGCTGCAACAGCTAAATACCTCCAACGAGTGAGGCAAGTCCTGAGAAGCCAGCTCAATGGCAAAAATAAGACCCAGGGAATAAACAGCTATGCACTGCCAGTTATCAGACACCCTGCAGGAATAATAAGATGGCCAAAGGAAGAGATACAAACCACGGATGTTAAAACACGAAAGCTCCTCACCATGCATGGAGGGTTCCATCCCAAATCCAGCACCCTGAGAGTGTATGCTAGCCGCAAGGAAGGAGACCGAAGACTAGTAAGCGTAGAAGCCACTATCCAGGATGAAACATCTAACATGCATGAGTACATCAAGCTCAAGTGTGACTGACAGTGTGCTCAGTGAATGTCTCAGGCAGAGGAGAGAAGAGGATGCAGTGCTGGAGGACAGATCCTCATGGGAGGACAAACCCCTGCATGGGATGTACCACCGGACCATAACTGAAGTGGCTGATATCAAGAAGTCCTACCAATGGCTAGAAAGGGCTGGCCTACAGGACAGCACTGAGGCACTCATCCTGGCAGCTCAGGAACAAGTCCTGAGCACCAGAGCAATAGAGGCTCAGATCTACCACACCAGACAAGACCCAAGGTGTAGTTTGTGCAAAGAGGCGCCTGAAACAATCCAGCACATAACTGCAGGCTGTAAGATGCTGGCAGGTAAAGCATACATGGAGCGCCACAATCAAGTGGCTGGAATCATATACAGGAACATGTGTGCAGAATATGGACTGGAAACCCCAAGGTCAAAATGGGAAACACCTCCGAAGGTGGTAGAGAATGAGAGGGCAAATATCCTGTGAGACTTCCAGATCCAGACTGATAGGATGGTAATGGCGAACCAACCAGACATTGTAGTGGTGGACAAAGAAAGCCGTTGTGGTGGATGTGGCAGTGCCAAGCGATGGGAACATCAGGAAGAAGGAACATGTGAAACTGGAAAAATAACAGGGACTCAGAGAAGAACTGGAGAAAGCCTGAAAGTAAAGATGACAGTGGTGCTTGTGGTAAGTGCAAGGAGGCGGAGGTTCTGATCCAAGTTCTGTTCTGAATCACTTGAACCAGGCTAGTGGGAAGACCTTTCAGACTGCTACAGTTTGATCTCCTCATGTACTTTAACAAGGAGCTGCTGCTCTGTGGGTCAGAAATCTGCTGCAACTGTTTGTTGCAGCATAAAACCTGAAAAAGAAGTTTAAAGAAACCTGACCTAAGAATCTCCAGTTTACAGTCTGGACTCTCCAGTCCAGCAGACAGCAGCTTCACTCCTGAATCCTGCAGGTTGTTGTTACTCAGGTTCAGAACTCTGAGTCTGGAGGACTGAGAGCTGAGAACTGAAGACAGAGCTGCACAGCTTCTCTCTGACAGATTACAGCTATACAAACTTAAGAAAACAAAGACAGACAGCAGTTATTGAATCTTTAGTTTTTCACTCAGATTCATTTGTTCACTGAAGGTGATTTTCCTGAGAGTTCTTACAGAGCTTTGTTGGAGGCTTTGATCACTGGCAGCAGCCTCAGAAGAGCCTCCTCTGAAGGACAGTATTTCCAAAGGTCAAACTCTTCCAGATCTTTTTCTGATAACAGTAAGATGAAGACCAGAGCAGACCACTGAGCAGGAGACAGTTTCTCTGTGGAGAGACGTCCTGACCTCAGGAACTGTTGGATCTCCTCCACTGGAGGACCATCATTCAGTTCATTCAGACAGTGGAACAGGTTGATGCTTTTCTCTGCAGACAGATCCTCACTGATCTTCTTCTTGATGAACTGGACTGTTTCCTGATTGGTCTGTGAGCTACTTCCTGTCTGAGTCAGCAGACCTTGTAGGTGACTCTGATTGGTCTGCAGTGAAAGACCCAGGAGGAAGCGGAGGAACAAGTCCAGGTGTCCGTTTGGACTCTGTAAGGCCTTCTCTACAGCACTCTGGTAGAACCGGACTGGACTGATTTGTTTCAGTTTGAGAATCTTTAAGGATTTTTTCTTTCGTTCCTCCATGAGGTTGAGTTTGGAGGTGATGAAGGTCAGGTGGACATGTAGAGCAGCCAGAAACTCCTGAACACTCAGATGGATGAAGCAGAAGACCTTGTCCTGGTACAGGCCTCTCTCCTCTCTAAAGACCTGTGTGAACACTCCTGAGTACACTGAGGCTGCTCTGATATCGATGCCACACTCTGTCAGGTCGGATTCATAGAAGATCAGGTTTCCTTTCTGCAGCTGCTCAAAAGCCAGTTTTCCCAGAGACTCCATCATCTTCCTGCTCTCTGGACTCCAGTGAGGATCTGTCTCAGCTCCTCCATCATACTTGACCTTCTTGACTTTGGCCTGAACCACCAGGAAGTGGATGTACATCTCAGTCAGGCTCTTGGGCAGCTCTCCTCCCTCTCTGCTCTTCAGCAGATCCTCCAGAACTGTAGCAGTGATCCAGCAGAAGACTGGGATGTGGCACATGATGTGGAGGCTTCTGGATCTCTGGATGTGGGAGATGATCCTGCTGGCCTGCTCTTCATCTCTGAACCTCTTCCTGAAGTACTCCTCCTTCTGTGGATCACTGAACCCTCTGACCTCTGTCACCATGTCAACACACTCAGCAGGGATCTGATTGGCTGCTGCAGGTCGTGTGGTTATCCAGAGGAGAGCAGAGGGAAGCAGGTTCCCCCTGATGAGGTTTGTCAGCAGATCAGCCACTGAGGTGGACTTTCTAGGGTCCTTCAGGATCCG
>JAUDJI010000484.1:0-13926 GCA_037389245.1 Oryzias sinensis | reverse complement strand
TTCCATGTCACATAAACAAATGCTGACAGGAAGGCGAACCCCCACCCTCTCTGATTACTGCATTATTTAGCTGGGACCTGTGATTTTTGCTCTGCAGCTTCTCCAGCCTTCATTGTTCCACAATGAAAGTGTAATCACTACAGGATGACTTAGTGCTGCAGACTGATTCACCTGCAGATTTTTTGCTCACTTCACAAATATTGAAACAATAAATGCAATCAGGACTCTCCTATAAAATGAATTAAAGAACAATTGTTTGTCAGAACAAAAAAGGAAAAACAACATTTTCAATTTTCCTGTCAAAATGTAGGATTCAACTTGAAAAAGGTTGAAAGGGTCTGGTTCAAAGTGTTTGCATGTTGTACTGGAGCAACAGTCAGGATGAACTGGGTGTTTCTGCGTTTTCAGACTGACACAGACTCACCCACAGCCCCCGGCTGGACTTGATCACTCTTTGTGTCCCAGCATCCACAAATGTAAGCATCAAACCACATCTGTGACCCCTTTCCTTCACTCATGTTCTCCTGTGGACGGGTGCTTCTTCCAAAGACTCACTTTTGCCTGGAAGACCTTCAGGACAAAAATAGAAACATTCTGTGTGTGCATGGTGGGGGGCGCGGGCTCAAACACAGCTGCCTCTCAGCCACGTCTCCTCACTGTCAGTTGCACGCTCGTATCTTCCAGCTCATCTCTTGCATGCAAGTTATCTCATCTTCCTGGAACTTTCTGCTTTGATGGTGGTGTCCCAGGGCCCTGAAGCCCTTCTGTCAGCCGCTGACGTCCTCACTGTATGACTCGGCTCGGTCACTCCCTCCTCAGCTTCTGCTTTTAACCCTTTCTTTTGAAAAAGACTTCCACAGCACTTCTCTTATGTAACCTAAAATCCTCCCTTAGGCTAACATGGAGCTCCTCAGCTCACATTGGACAGCGGGGCTTCGTAGGAAGCCTGCTGACGTCCAGTAAAAGAGCCTTCAAATGATAACAGCCAGAGATCTTGGAGCCATGGGTCATTGCGCACAAGTGGCTTTTTTTTTATCCTGGGTAGACGATTCTTTTTTTCTGAGATTTAGTTTACTTAATTCAATGTATTTTTGTGTCTTGTTTGATCTAGGAAACATTGGAATTAAAAAAGGCATCTATCCATTCACATATAATCTAACAGGACTTCATAATGAGTTTTAAGGACCCACTCCGATCATCTTTAGTAAATGTGTTCCCAGTGGTCTTTTAATTATGATTATGACAATTTTTTTTAGCCGAACCCCAAAAACCTGTTTTTTTCTAAGACATAGTTTGTGCAGAGCAGCAGTGGTTCATTACAAATCTGCCTCTGACTTGTGGGCAGGACTGTTGGAGCAGAGCAAGCCTGCCCCCATTTCCTGTCACCCATATGTTTACAATCTCTCCTGCTACCTTACAGCCCCTAACAATCCCAACCTAACATTAATGGTGCAACAAAAATGGTGAGTGATATTGGACTGTTGAGCCAGATTCCAGCTCAGACGAGGAAAACAAAGACGTGCATGGATCCATTAGTCTACAAGTGGATGCATCAGAATAGAAAGGAGCAGGGAACATGTGACCTGTCCACTGTATTTTCTACGTCACTACTACAGTCTTTTTCAAACGCCCCTTTTTCATTTGCTCAGAAATGCAATTTTAAGCTAATTTGTTTTTTAAAGATGAAAATACCACAAGAACATATAACTCATTCACTTCAGTCCTGCAAGTCTCAGCAGAAACACCAAAGTTATGTTTTCCTTTATTTGTCTTTAACCACTTTTCATGTCTGTTAGCTGAAGCATCCCATTGTTTTCCAGTGAGGATCCCTCTGAACATGTGAAACCCCCCCTCCAACAAGGAGAAGACATTAAGGTTAAAAACTACAAGCAACAGCAGACGGGCTCTGGTCTGCCGGCTCCAGTCTGCACCTCTTTACCTTCCTGTCCGAGTCCTTTTCATTGTGCCAAATCATCGGAGACCCAAGGAATGAATGAAGAAATGATCCCATGAAGTTCTGGAGGTTTTATTTATTGTCTCGATTCAGATCCATGAAACACTGCTGAAATGAAAACACTATGAAGCTTGTCTGTCCTTTTATGTTTGTTGCTTGCAAATATTTCCTTAAATAGCATGCATATTATCTAATCTGTTCATTTTTTTCTGATTCCTTTCTTTGCTTGTAGAAATAGAAATTTCCGGCGGCTGGATCCCTGAAAACAAGTTTTTTTAACAGTCAATAAAAACAGCATTTCTGGGATATTATACTTTGTTTTTGCAATTAGAATTCATACTTAGCTGTTGAAAATATCTATAGAAAGAGTGATGGCAGATGGTGTAACTTATGTTAAACTGTGCCATTTTCTGCAACATTAAAGAATTGACCTATTTTGTGAAAGGGTGCTCTCAAACATCAACCTTAGCCTTAACTGCACTTCCATTGCTCGCAACTTCAACATGTTGGCATTCCAAACTTAGATCAACAAAAATAACGTGCTAAATATTGTCACGTGTGTTGTTGCTACAGCATATTTCCATTACACTGTTGTGTTTTTGAGCCTTTCGGATCCTAGCATGGGAACAAACTTAAAAAATAGTTAGCATGCTAGCAGAGAGCTAATGTGACTAATTCATCAAACATTTGTGGTCCTGTTATCATGTGTGACCGTCTTTATTCACTATTCTGTTATTTAAACATCTATTTCCCATTTTCTGGGAGCTGATTTTAGCTTCTGTCTGCCTTAATTTCCTCAAAATGTTACTGTGCCACTTCACCAGGAAAACTGTCCTCTATGCTAGTTTAAAAACTGAATGTGTGATGACATTGCCTTGTTTGTTCTAAAGTTCTAAAGTAGCTTATGAAATAAAATGATGAGATGATTTGTGTTATTTTTGGTTTCCGCACACAGTCCATGGACTGAATGGATAATCTGTGACGTCACCCACTGGAATTTGAAAATGCCGAAATGGAAAATGGCAAAATTGACCGGACGTTGCTCCACCCAACTGTGCATATCAAAGGCAACTGGGTGGGACAGGATCTGCCAATAAAAAAACCTCTCTTATGCTGCCTTCACACTGAATGTGCGTCAAATTCACATTGGCTGCCTCTCAAATCCAATTCGTAGCTCAACGGTCCAACAATGTTTTCATAAATTTGATGCCCCAGATGCCTGTGGCAGGAGCTACCACCAAATGATTTTAGTCTGATCCCCACATGAAAGCAATGACTGTTTATCTTATTTACAATGCATAGACGACACGAATGAAGTTAAGAGGTTTGGTTTATTTTTTATGAAAATTTCTACAAAAGAATCGGTCGTCACGTCTCCATGTCTGGGTTCACCCTGCGACAGACTGCTGACATGTTCACTCCTGCTGCAGGAGCTGTGTCTTAATACTTGTGCTATCCTAAGCACTTTAACATTGGGAGTTTAGTCACCTAGACCCACTAGACCGGGGGTCAGCAACCCACGGCTCAGGAGCCGCATTCGGCTCTTTAGCGCTGCCCTAGTGGCTCCCTGGAGCATTTTCAAAAATGTTTGAAAATGTAAAAAGATGGGGGAGAGAAATATATTTTATGTTTTGATATGGTTTCTGTAGGAGAAAAAACAAGACACAATCATTCTTAATGTTTTCCAATGCTGTAAGATTGTGTAGAAAATAAATTGCAACGCACGGCAAGTACGTCACTTGCAACGGACGATACGAGAGCCAAGCTAACAAAAATGTTGAGCTGTCAATCAACTGCCTGCGCTAGAGAACTGTGTCCCACACACCGCATGACACCAACCAGACTCAGAGAAGAGGAGGCTAAAAGGGAAACTGAGAACACAGCCTCTTACCTGCCTAGCAAACCCATTTATTTTGAACACAAACCACATTGAAAATTGCACAGCAGTCATCAACCTCTCTCCCTTCCACAGTCATGGTGCAACATAAAGAACCAACATAACAGGAAGAATAAACTAAGGTGGAACAACAAAACTGCCATATGAAAAGAAACCTGGGCAAACAGAAACGCTCATGCTGACCCCTAATAAGATCATCATCCCATATCCCACAATCCCCTGCTGCTAACAGACCTAAACTGCACATGACCGCCACTACAATTTCAACATTTCTGTCAACGAAAATTTGCGTCATAGCCTGCGACACACGTTTCTACCAGCAGGGCTTTATTTATTTTTATTTTTTTGCTTTTAGCGGACTGCTAGGCAGGTGGCTGATGGAAATCTAATCACCGTCAGTTCCGTGCATTGCTTGATGAAGTTGAAAGGAAATATTTTGATCTCCTGCTACACAACAAAGTCCGATGGCTGTCCAGGGGTAACATTTTGCGTCACTTTGTCTTCTCTTTAAAACACGTGATCATTCCTGAAAAGTAAAGACCTGAACTACCCGCAACTGGAAGATACTGTGGCTCGAAAAGCTGCACTTTTTGGTGGACATGACTGTGACGAGCCACCAAAACGAGCTGAATGAAAGTCTGCAGGCGCCGCAAATGCTTGAAGCTGTTCTGTCATTCATGTGCAAGCTGACTGTCTTGGGGCACGCACATTCCATTTTATTGTTTTTTATTTCGAATCCTCAAAATAAAAATGAAATCAAAAATCGAATTTCTTGGAGTCACGTGATGAGGTGCCAGGAGGTGGCTGCATAGTAGATGAGCTCCGTACCCCGTCTTAATTTTTACACGTCAAATTACGAAACTCTTCCCGTCTGCATAATTTAAACGCAGCTAAACTTGTTAAGATACAAGATTTTTTTCCTCTCCCAGCCGAAACATCGCCATGAGTCAGAAAAAACGAAGTATACAAACGCGCCTCCCGACTGTTTCTACTGGCGAAGCTAGCTCTGCTAATCAACATGAAGGCCAGAGGACCGAAATAAGCGACCTGCTTGCAGAAATTACTAAAGTGGGAGCTACACTGAACGTGGTGGCAAGTGATGTTTCGCTTATTAAGTCTGACACGACAGAGTTAAAGAACGCCGTAAGTGCAATCCAACTACGGCTAACTGGAGCCGAGAACCGCATTTCGGACATGGAGGACCAAGTTGCTAATGTGGCTAAAGACAAGAAGCTGCTAGCTAAGAAGCTTGATCTACTTTGGGCTCGTGCGGATGATCAAGAAAACAGACATCGGCAGAAGAATATAAGATTGGTGGGACTGAAAGAAGGAATGGAAGGAAACGGCGCTCTATGTGATTACATTAGGAAGTTAATCTCCGACGGCCTCGGGCTGGATGGAGTGGAATACGAGATTGAAAGCTGCTACAGAAGCCCGGGACCACGTCCAGGACCTAACCAACCTCCACGCATCATACTGGTGAGATTTCTGCGATTTACAGCCCGGCAGAAAGTCCTCATGGCTGCCAAGAAGAAAAGAGGCATATTGTGGGAAAACTGTAAGCTGTCATTTTTTGAAGACCTGACCAAGGAGCGTGTGGCTCAGCGGAAGCAGTTTTCCCCAGTGATGAAGCTGTTGTGGCAACGCCAGGTGAAACACACACTGGCACATCCAGCAACCCTCAGATTTACATGGAAGCAGGAACGCATGAGCTTCACAGATGCGAAGGAAGCTGAAAACTTTGTTAAAGAAAACATGGCCGTGGAGACGGAGTAATGCAAGCAGAGGGGAGAGAGGAAGATTTTCACACATGACGGGGAGGGGGGGCATCGAGGCGTGGCTACATCCAGAAGACAGGTGGAGGACAGGTAGAGTCTTCAGAACCCACACGGACCAAAATAAAGTCTACACTTGGTTGGAGAGTTACTACACTGCCATGTTCTGTTTTAGTGCAGTGTTTAAGTTTTCGTTTTTGTATTTTTGTTAATTATGGGAAATTTTCAAACAGTGAGGAAGTTGTTTATGTTGCATGTGTATTTGTTCTAAAATGTCATTGGATTCTAGGTCACGTTAAACGAGAAGCTGATTCTGAAATTCTATAACAATGGGTAATATGGATATAAACCTGGTGTCTTGGAATATAAATGGCTGCAGCACACCGATTAAAAGGAAAAAAATTCTCAGTTACCTCAAATCTCATGGTACTGATGTTGCATTTATCCAAGAAACGCATTTTGGAAAAGATAAGGAAGCCTTAAAAATGAGAAGAGACTGGGTTGGCAAAGTGTTTCACAACTCCGTGTCGAGTAAAAGCCGTGGTGTGATGACACTTATCAACAAAAAACTTAACTTTGTATTTCTAAAGCAGCTTCAGGATGATGATGGACGACTGCTATGCATTCAGGCCCTTATTAATGGAATTAAGGTTGTCTTGGTGAATGTATATGCCCCAAATGGGGATGAACCTGACTTTATTTACAAGATTAGTAAGATGTTGAGTAATTTAGAAGGACATATATTGATAGGTGGGGACTTTAACCAGGTGCCTGATGATTTTCTAGATAAAAGTACTAACAATGTTAAGCTCAACACCAGAAAAGGGTTAGCATTAAATTCCCTTAAGGAGGAAATTGGGTTGGTAGATATCTGGAGACTTGTGCACCCCTCGGAAAGGGAATATACATTCTACTCACATTCCCACAAATCTTATTCCCGAATTGATTATTTTCTTATCTCAAACTCTAGCACTGAACTAGTTACTAATTGTGAAATAGGTGTTATTGCTCTCACTGATCATGCACCAGTGGAACTACACATTCAATTTCAAATGGGTAAAATTAAGCGTGGTAGATGGAGACTAAACTTGGGTATCCTGCGTGATGAACAGTTTGTAGCATCATTAAAAGAGGAAATCAAATGTTTTTTAGATATAAATATTGGGTCAACCGACAGGCTGGCCACGGTATGGGATGCTCTCAAGGCATTCATGAGAGGAAAATGTCTGGGCTATACCTCTAAAAAAGCAAGAGAGAGCAGGGAGAAAATAAAAATACTGGAAAATCAAATAAAGGAATGGGAAAAACAGCTAGCACAAAACTATAATGAAAGTACATTTAAAGAAATTTGTAAACTGAAATTTAACCTCCATGAAACATATAACAAAAAGGCGGAATATGCACTTTTTCGGCTTAAAACAAACTTCTATGAGAAGGGTGAAAAGACGGGAAAGCTACTTGCTAGACAACTCAAACAGCTGGACAATCAAAACGTCATCACAGCAATAAAAAAGAATGATAGACTGGTGACATCATCTGGTGAAATTAACACCGTCTTTGAACAGTTCTACCAAAAACTGTATACATCAGAAACTGCTGCTAGCACAGAACAGTTAGATGCTTTTTATAATAAGGTGACGATACCACAGATTTCACGAGAGGGGAAGGATGCAATGGACTCTATTTTAACGGAAGCTGAGGTTAGGAAAGCAATCAGTAAGATGAAAACTGGGAAATCACCTGGGATAGATGGCTTTCCAGTTGAATATTACCAAACATTTACAGAAGTATTGTGCCCATTCTTAACTAAAGTACTTCAAGAAGCCTATGATTTTGGGACACTCCCTGAAAGTTTTAACCAGGCAATAATATCATTAATACCAAAAGGTGACAAAGACTTAACGGACCCAGCCAATTACAGACCAATAAGTTTAATAAATGTGGATTGCAAAATACTATCAAAAATATTAGCAATGAGGCTAGAGAAGGAGTTGCCAAAGATTATTCATAAAGATCAAGTTGGTTTTGTCAAAAATAGACTGTCAGCTGATAACATGAGGAGATTACTACATCTTCTATGGATGAATAAACATAGTTCGAACCCCGTAGTCGCAATATCCCTCGATGCCCAAAAGGCTTTCGATAGGGTTGAATGGAATTTTTTGTTTACAGCACTAACAAAATTTGGATTTGGAGACAACTTCTGCCGGTGGATTAAGACATTATACTCGAGACCAAAAGCTGCAGTTTTCACAAATGGGGTACTATCTCCTTTTTTTGATATCTCTAGATCAACCCGTCAGGGATGCAGTCTCAGCCCGCTCTTATTCACAATATTTTTGGAACCCCTGGCTATCCAAATCAGGGAAGACTCTAGAATTAAGGGCGTATATGGAGGAGATAGGGACCATAAACTATTTTTGTATGCGGATGATATTCTAATACTGAGCCAAGACCCCGCTAACTCCATACCAACTCTACTTGAGGTTATGAATGAATACTCCAAACTTTCTGGGTATAAAATAAATTGGCACAAATCAGAGGCAATGCCAGTATCTCAAACTTGCACCCCAAGTTTGCTGTCTGGCTTTAACTTTAGATGGGTAGATAAAGGGATGAAATATTTAGGTATAGAACTGAACCCAAGTATTCTTGACATTATGGCAGATAATATGGAAAAATTACTCACCAAAATTAAAACTAATTTAGATAAGTGGAGTAAGTTAAACTTGACATTATGGGGTAAGGTTAATACAATAAAAATGGCTGTGGCCCCACTAATTAATTACTACACCGGAATGTTACCAATGAGCATCCCAAAACAAATCCTACTAAGATATAATAAAATGATTAAAGAATTTCTTTGGAATGGCGGGAAACCCAGAATCAGTATGGACCGGCTTTGCCAACCAAAAAAAGATGGTGGATTAGCTCTACCTAATATAGAACACTACAGCATCTCCTTTGAGATGTCAAGACTGACAAAGCACTGGGTTGGTAGAGAACTGGACGCAGACTGGGTCCTAGTGGAACGGGGCATTACGTTCCCATTTACACCGATGGAGATATTAGTGCAAAAGCCAGGTGAGCAGAGAGGCAGGACCAATAACCCAATCTTGGAATTCTCAAAGATGGTGTGGTTGGAGGTGCATAAAAAGTGTAAGCTTTCTCCACACCTGCAAAAGTATGCATCTTTATGGCACAACCCTAAAATTAAGATTGGTAAGCGATCTATCTACTGGGCACAGTGGTTGCAAAAAGGTATTAGAACAATTGGGGATGTATTCCAAGGGGACATTTTCATGTCATATGAGGACATTAAGATGAAATATAATTTGGAAGGACATGGTAACTTTTGGAGGTATTTACAACTTAGAGATTGCTTAAAAGGGAAAGTCGGACTGTCGCAAGATGGGAATCCAATAGAAAACTTCCTAAGACTACCCACACTGCTAGGCAAGGCATCCAAATGGTATAAAATCTGCCCATGGGCTAAAAAAAACACAAGCAAAGGACTTAAAACAATATGGGAAAGAGACCTGCGTTGTATAATCGATGATGATTCATGGCAAACAATTCTTTCTGACAATGGAATTTACATCAGGGAAGCCAGAGGCAAATTTATTCAATATAAAATACTTAACAGGTACTACCACACTCCATCTAGACTTCATGTGATCGGAATCAGTGAAAATGATCTGTGTTGGAAGTGTCATAAGGAGAGAGGTACCTTTATTCATGCAATATGGGAGTGCCCACTTATTTCTAGACTTTGGAGTAAAGTGTTGGAATGCATACAGGGCTGGATAGCATGTGAACTTCCCAAATCAGCAAGACTATGTCTCTTAGGGGATAGAAAAGAGGTGCCGCTACTAAGCAAAACTACTTTCAGAGTATTGAATACTGGACTGGTAACATGTGCTCGTCTGATTTTGAAATTATGGAAAGAACCCCAAATCCCAACGCTAAAAATGTGGAAAGAAAAAATGATAGAAAATAGCGCCTGTGAAAAGATGTTAGGAAGAGTGAGTTGCAAAAATATATATGTGGCTGAAAAATGGGACAGCTTTTGTCTTTACTTATCAATGATGCCTTAATGATGACACGTTAATACACTATGTATTGGAAATTGTTATCGGTAATCCTCACTTGTTTATGTTTATGTTCTGTTTTTATTTTTATTTTATTTTTATTTTTATTTTAGTGTTTTTTTTGTTTTTATTGGGGGGATTTGTCATACATGTTAACTGTGAAAACTCAATAAAATACTTGAATTACAAAAAAAAATCGAATTTCTTTATTCCATTTCTTTAATTTTATCAAAGCAATGAAAAATAATTTATTGATATTATAATGAAGTTAAACTTGCACAACAGAACAGTCACATGACGCGTCGTTCTCCGCAGAATGCACTGCAGGGCAAATAAACATTTAATCGTTAATAATGCTCATTATGTATTTGTAACAACTTAGTCATTTTGATAGTAGGCTATCTGTATAGATATATATTGCATGTGTTGCCTTCATTATAAGGCTTAAATAGGGCTTTTAATATTTTGCGGCTCCAGACAGATTGTTTTTTTGTTTTTTTCGTCCAATTTGGCTCTTTCGACATTTTGGGTTGCCGACCCCTGCACTAGACAGCGCGCTGAACCTTTTTTCTTCAATGATTTGTGATCTTCACTGTTGTCCATGGATTACATGAAATCCTCTTCACCTTTATCCACCTTTGTCATAGTAGGGATAACACGTTAATGTAAGGGTGGGGTCATAGGTTAGCACAAGGGATAATGAAAGCCGTTTTTAGCGGAGTTTGCGTGTGTCTGTGACCCAGTTTGAAGAGTTGCTGTCCAGCCTTAGTCAGACAAGGGAAAAAATTACACAAGAATAAAATCAGGATCTTTTCATTATTTTATAGACCAAAAAACAGGAAAATATAATGCTCAAGAGGGGTACAATCGGATTCTACTTATGTTAGATTTGGACTCCACCTATCGGTTGCGTCACTAAACATGTCACGTGCCCAAGGCTGAGTCCCTCATTGGATGATGCAAAGCGTTGACCTAGCTAAACTTCAGGTTTTTGGACTCTTGAAGCAAAGTGCCTCGACGACCAAATGCGCTGCAATGCTCAAATTGCATAGCTGCAGAACCGATGGGCCACGCCCGATGCTCAAATTGCACGGGACCTCTGACCGTGTCTGTACATTGACTTAACATTGAAATCGGATGTCTATGCTGAGCAAATGGTGTGAATGCAGCTTAAGTCTGTGCAAATTGAGCTCTGATAGTACACCGGATTACAGGGCACACAGTCAATGAATGGTCTATATTTGAATTTATGTCGTAAATAAAACACACTGAACTATATGGCACATTTAACGAGACAAAAGAGTCAGAGATACGTCAGTCAGTCAGACTTTTTTCACAGTAACTCTAGATATTGTTTGTAACACGCTACATGTTAGACACGTAAGAAACATAAGCCACATTAGCGTACTTACAACACCTGTAACTCTCAACCTTGTTTATAAAATGTAAATAAACAGACTGATACCGCTAAAACAAACGTTGCTGTAACTACGCTAACTCCCAACCTTGTTAGCAGTCAAGCACCACTGCATATTTACTGTGTTAGCATATTAACAATACTACACAAACATGTTTGCAGCTCATAAAAAGACTGATACTAAACAGAATGACATTCTGACAGAGCGCCTCTCAGAATTGGTTCAACATCAGAAAGCAGAATTAATCCATATAAAAGGTGTTCCAGAAATAAAAAGCGCAATGTTGTTGTTTGAAACAACAACATTGTTTAAAGTGTGCCTTATAGTGCGGAAAATATGTTATCTCTTTAGGAGCTGCAACATTGTGGCATGTGTCAAATTGGGGAATGGCAAAGTGAAGGCATGATGAAAATCATAACTGTCAAATTGAGGGTGCAATTTCTGCATCATCCATCCATTTTTTAGATCTGCTAAATTCCTTTTGGTGTCCCAGGGTTACTAAAGCCTCTTGGCTGCTGTTGGGTGAAGGCGGGGTGTACCCTGAACAGTTTGCCAGTCTGTCCAATCTCCCTTTGCATACCCAGAGACACCTTGGAGCAGGGGTGCACAAATCCCAGCCTTGAGGCCGGTCTCCTGCTGGTCTTCCAAAAACCCTACCTTACCTGGATCAAGTGTGTTTATCCAATAAGGAGCTTCAATGGTTGGTTGGCAAACACCCCTAGACACCACCCCTCGAGGCCTGGATTTGGGCACCCCTGCTTTACAGCAACCCAATAAACATTGGACTTTGGGAGGAAGCCCACATATGCGTGGAGAGAGCATGCAAGCTACACACAGAAAGGGCCCTGCTGGGATTTGAACCAGAGCCTTCTTTGCTTTGAAGCAAGAGCGCCAACCACTGCTCCACTGCTGCAGTTGCAATTCCCGCAGTTGTGCAGAATTCTAAATCCTATTTTAGCTAAATTTGGTTTCATTATTAAAACAAGATAGTCACATTTTGAATAAATGTGATTCCTCATTTTGAGGTAGGATTTGATCTCTGAGCTTTTAAAATCACGTTGTGATAGTGTTTTTTTTTGTTTTAAACCTTTAACACCAGACTTTTCGCCGTTGACAGCAACACAGCCTCTTTGCCCTTTTGTAACTCTTCAACTATTTACGGAATTAATGTAATTCCAGCGGATTCTGACCCAGAGAAGATCGGCTTTGCTCCGTTATGCAACTCTTTTCTAACGTTACCAATGAACAAAGCCACTTTCCTCTGTATCAGAATCAGTTGATTTATTTTTATAATGTGAACACTTTGCTACTGTAAAGAGTTGTGTTTTAGCATAAGGCTGCTACACCTCAGGTTTAGAACCTGCTGGAATTACGTTAATTGAATTCACGGTTAAAGATTTATGGACATTCAAAGAACATCAACACTGGAACAAAAGCTCTGGTGTTAAATAGTTAATATGAAGGGTGTAGTTTAGTAGTTTCCCCTTTTTTTCTAACACAATGTCACTTTGATGACATTGTGTAATAATTACAGTCATCAAACTAATATTTTTTTAACTCTAAATATGACCCAAGCTCTGTCACAGATTTGGTGAGATCAAATGTCTACTAAGAGAAAATGATTTAGTCCATAATAATAAGCGTATAAGATGGAAACGCAACAAAGGCGAGAACAGAGGCCCTAAGGAACTTCCACTTGAATAAACTCAAGTGTATTGAGAGGTCAGGTACACAACTAATGGATGTGTGTTCTTTCTGTTCACCAAAGGTCTGTATAGAAGCAACTAATTATAGCTTTCAGGGCTTTTATTTGGAGTAGTGATAAAAAGCTGCATTTACTTAACAAACCATTTGTTCTAAAAGATGCTGAACAAGTCACACCAGTAGTCTGTAGACTCTGAGATCAAATGATAGAAAATAACCCTGAATTCATCTTTAAATGCTAATTTGTAAATAAATAAAAACATTTCTCAACATTAATACAAATACTTTAAATTATTGAGAATGAAAAGGACAAAAGTGGAATCTGTCTTTCACTTGAGCAATAAGTCATTACACATAATTACTGTAAATAATTGAAGGGTGGGAGCTCTTTCCTGCGATGCAGGTTGCCTTCAGATTATCCAGTTTCACCCCCAGGACAGAACTTGCCCTCTGTTTACCCCCCTCTGTCTCGAGCATCAGCAGCAGCAGACAACAAACACTGAAGGACTGGAAACTTTTCAGGAAAAGGAGGAGACTGTGGCCTTTCCTGCACAGAGTTCCTGCTCCAGTTGAGCTTCCTGTAAACTCCCAAGAATGTATTCTCTGTTATCTTTCCTTCATCTCTTCATCCAAGGGGCTGGGTAAATTCCTCACCACTTTGTTTGTGCTGGCTTTGAGCTGCACATGGTTCGGTCCACTTGCTAGACTAAATATAGAATAAAAAAGGAATAACTAAGATGGCAAAATCTATAACATGCTTTTCCATTTTCTGCTAGAGCACTTCACACATCACTCTTACACATTCACACACACTCACACAGTGCTGCCGTCCAAGGTGCTAATCAAACTGCCAGGAGTAATGTGGAGTTCAGTGTCCCTTGTTCAAGAACACTTCAACAGCGACAAGTTTGCAGAGCAGGAACTGAAAACTGTGATCAGCAATCAATTGCTTTAACTCTGCACCAATGGCCACGCCCATGTAGACAAGGTCTTGGAAACAGCAGAGCAGCGCCATGTGGTACCCGTCTTAACCAAATCGCCCAACAGTACCCATCTCGGCTTCTGTTGGGCAAAGGAAGGTACAACC
>JAUDJI010000483.1:0-13930 GCA_037389245.1 Oryzias sinensis | reverse complement strand
CCCCCCCCGCCCGACGATGTCATCGTCCATCCCGATGGTTGACAGCAAACATCGTCAACGGCCAAATTAGGGGACATCGCCCAACCCTAAACAGTTGCTAAGGTGAATTATCCATGAATTATATGTGTCATCAGATGTTTCCATCACTACTCTATCATTAAACTTACATTATCCTGGAAAGTCAGGAGCAGCATATCTGAATCACCTGATGGGATCTGACCCTTTGCAATCTGCATGTTGAGATCCCTGCCTTGGTTCCTGGGTGTCTGTCTTGCTCTGCCCCTTCTCAGCTGGTGCCACTTCCCTCATCAGAACAACAGTATAAAGCCCAGTTCCTCCAGCCACTCTGTACCAGATTGTCCTCTTACTGACTTCAGCCATTAAGATGTTTTAGCTCCAGAACTGTTCATTTGATTCCGCCTGCCAGTCTCCTTAGCCCCAAACTCTCAGCCCAGCTCCAAGCTTTCAATGAGTTGTTATTTACCACTCTGCTCTCAGCTGTTTTGGATCTATCCAGCTTGCGCCTTATAGCACTGCAACTGTAGTTTTAAGGGTGACTTTCAATGGATGTCCATGAATGAAAAAATGGGTGCTGAAGTGGACCAGACTTTAAATGAGGATTAACTTTATTTACCAACAGAATGGTTGTGTGATTATAATTTAACTAAAAACTAAGACTTTCAATCAATCGAGCCAGTTCTTGTCAGCGTTTTAGATATGGACCTGAATAAAAAGAACAGGGTAAACCAAAAAAAGGCTTATTTTGGGACTCAAATTGGACAGGAAAAAGGAGCCTCTGGGAGAAACACAGTCATAGGCCAGCAGGTGGAGCAGCAGTCTCTGCACAAGAGAAGAAAGTTATATGTCCAACCACAATAGTGGACAATGACAAGGAGGCTTACTTTCTTGTGCGAGGGATTTAGATGGCACAGGAGTCCAAGGCGATACAAACTGAAGGACTGCGTGAGGCTAGACCACAGACTGAGAAGGATTATCTTGTTGGGGTTTCCCTTGACATAAGCAAGTCTCTCCTCTTCCGCTGGGAACAAAATAGATTCTCAACTCCAAACACTCCTGAGAGAGGCAAAAGGTCAGTACTAGTGGAAAGCAAACTTGGAAGAAGAAGGGGAATGCAGCTCAGAAGGATGAGACTTTCAGGGCTTGGCAACAGGACAGAGGCAAAGACAACCTGACACTGACTGAAGTGCTGCAGCTTCTTATGAAGGTAGGCACACAGGTGGAGTAAATCAGCAGATTGCACTGCTGAGATGAGCTGCCAAGGTGGAGTGGCCCAGGATCATGATAGTACCCCCTTCTCTAGCTGCCTGTGAAGTCTGGTCAGGTTGGTCCTGATGGAACTGGGTAACAAGGTCCAGATCCAAGATAAAGCAAAATGTCTCACAGGACTGCTCCTCCGGACCATAACGCTCCCAGTTCACTAGATACTGTAGCCCACACCCTTTAAGACTTCTGTACACTTTCAGAGGCTTGAGGAGTCGTAGTCTCACCCCCACAGGGTCGATCACTTTGGCAACTGGAAAAGGTCCCACAAATGAGGAGCCTGCTTTTCATTCTCTAAACCAGGGCTGTCCAATTCCAGTCCTCGAGTGCTGGTGTCCTATATGTTTTTTAATCAACCTTGAAGATCCTTATTGGCTAGACACACCTGATCCAGGCGATTAACAGCAGATAAGGCAGGGTTTCTGGAAAACCAGCAGAAGGCTGGCCCTCGAGGCCTGGATTTCGACACCCTTTCTCTAGATGAAGAAGTAAATCTTTCGTAGAGAGCCATACCTTTTGACAGATGAGATATTTAGGAGCTGGGGCACGTTTCTTATCTGCAGAGGCCTTATTATAATGGACGGTCAAAAGCAGTGCTTCTCTAGCCCTGCGCCACACACTGTGGCATCGTCGGACAGAAGCGTAGGCAGATGGAACAGTAACCTCTTTCTCTTGAGGGGCAAAAAGGTGCAGTTTTTATCCATAAACAATCTGAAATGTAGACAACCCTGTGACAGACATTGTAGGCCCAAGAGGAGGGGTCCTGGGAACATAAAAACTGCAAGCCCGTCTCCAACTTTTGATTCAATTGTTCTGACTGCCCATTGAATTGGGAGATTCGGTAACTTAGCCAAGGGAATAAAATGCACCATCTTTGAAAATCTGTCAATAACAGTCAATAGGGGGGTGTTACTTGGTGATGGTGGGAGACCAGTGACAAAATACATAGACAGATGTGACCACGGTTGCTTAGGAACAGCCAGTGGATAAAAGACCCGAGGGATGACACCTGTCAGATTTTGACTGGGCTCACTCCTGACAAGCAAAGGCATATTTAGGCACTTCAGCTTGGAGGTATGGTCACCAAAAACGTTGCTGCACTATGACAAGTGTAAGAGTAATGGCTGGGTGACAAAACAATCGAGAGGCGTGACACCACTGAATAACCTCTGATCATAGACAATCTGGATTGTTTTGTGGACAGTTTGAAGGAGTGGGTTGATCATGAGTGGCTGCAAACACTTTGTTTTCAATGTCAGTGAGAAGAACAGCTAGGTGGGCCATAGGTAGGAGAAAAAACTCTGGTTCGGGTTTTATTTACATCAAATAAAGGTTGGAGTCATCTACGATAGCACAAGGGTTAAATGCTTGGCAGTTTGAAGGTATTCCTGATTCTTGTGGTCAGTGAGGACTATGAAGGGACCATGAAAGGTTGAGAGGCACCCTCCAACCTCCAGCCTCCAATCTTCAAGTGCCAGTTTTATGGCCAGCAGCTCACAGTCCCCCACCTCATAGTTCCTTTCAGATTTTGTCAGTCTGCGGGAGAAAAAGGCACATGGGTGAACTTTCTGATTGTTCTGACCGCTGGGAAAGAACTGCACCAGCTCCTGAGTTGGAGGCATCCAGTCCAACCATGAACTGGTGATCGTTATAGGGCATGAGGAAATAGGGGCAGATGTAAATAATGTCTTTGGTTTTACAAAAGTGTCCTCAGCTGCAAGGAACCACTCATAAAAACTTTTGCAAGATGTTAATGCATGAGAAGGTGCAGCAACCTGACTGTAGCCCTTGATGAAATGCCAATAAAAATTGGCAAACCCCAGGAATCATCATAGACTCTGGAGTGGGCCAGAGTGGGATAAAATGCAGTGTAAAAAAAAAAAAAAAAAATTGACTACTGCCTTGACTTTTACTGGATCCATTTCTACTTAGTCCTTGGCAACAAGAAGTCTAAGAAACGAGAATAAGCAGCTATGGTACGGGACTCAATTGTATATTGGACAACTGACAGATTACCTTGAGAGAAGCGAGGCAAACGGGCGAGTGACCTCTCCTTCTGGATTAAATAGGATTAAACACGCTTTGCAACTCCTGTGAGAAACCATTAAAAGAGGAGCAGGAAGGAGAGTTCTTCTCCCATTTTGCCATACCCTATTTGGCTGCTTGGCCAGACCAGAGGGAGGCCACCTCAGCTTTGTCTGAATAAAAAGAAATTGGTTGCAAAGCAAAAAATATTGAACACTGGGTCAAAAACGGTCAACATTTGCCTGGTTCTCCAGAAACCCACTCTGGTGGGGACATGTGAGGGTTAGAACTAGGGAGGCAGTCAAGGTAGGCAGAGCCGGAGGAGGAGGAGAAACAGTTACTTAACTTAAACATCGAGCAATGTCACGAAAACAGTTTGTTTGTTCAGAAAGGTGACTTTCCGTGCACAAGTAAGAAACTCATGCGCAGCATACCAGTTGACCAAAGCTTGTGTATCCCCATCGCCAAAACAAACCACAAGACTTTAGAACCTGTTTCAGGTTGAGTTAGGTTAGGTTAAGAGTTCACTGCCATTTGCACATGTAAAACAAGTACACTGGCATTTTTTTTCGGTAGCTCTCAAGTCAGGGTGTATTACTGAAGGACAACAAACAACAAAAACTAAGAAGGATTATAAATAAAAAGTAGGGGCAAAATGTAAAAAAGGGAAGAGTGAAAAAGATGAATGACTTGTTGAGAGACATAATGCACTCACACGTTGCTGCATTGTCCCAACCTTTTCATTATTGCACTTTTTTGTCATGTTTGTGACATATCCGGTTGTTGATTTTTCCTTGTTCATTGCACTTAGTGTCCCGGCTGGTTAGCATATTGTGTGGTCCAGTTCAGTCCAGTCTCCCCTCTCTTATGTCCTGTGCTAGCATTCTGACTGCAGCTGGGAAGAAGCTGTTGTGAAAGCGTGTGTTGTGTGCATGGATCCTTTCAGCCCTGCAGTCCACACACTAGATCAATGCGTGGGCAGGGTGGTGTCTTTCCCTGATGATCTCCTCCTGCTGCGTTCTCTGTAGATGGTCTCGTTCATAAGGCAACCAATGACTTTTCCTGCTGTGTTGATGACCCTTTGCAGCATATTCTTCTCTTTCAAGGTGGTGCTTTCTACAAGCTCTCTGTAGGCTTGGTTGAGTGTCTGGCGCTTGATTCTATCCTTCTTCAGCTGCCTGATGAAGTACAGCCTCTGCTGGGCTTTCTGCACTGTGACACCAGTGTTTTTTTCCCAGTACAGGCTGTCTGTGATCTGCAGACCCAGGAACTGGTGACAGTTGGTCTGCTCCACCATGGTCCCGTTAATGGAGAGCGGCTGATGTGGGCCTGATAGTATGAAAGGCAGAGCTGTAGTCCAGGAACAGTAACTGAGCATACGTGTTCTTAGTGTCCAGATGTTGCAGGGTGGAGTGAAGTGCCAGGGCCACTGCGTCTTCTGCTGATCTGTTTGGGCGGGGGTGCAAAATGATAGGGGTCTACTGATTCGTCGACCAAGGAGTTGATATGTGTCAGTACCAGCTTTTCCAGACATTTCATGGCTGCACAAGTGAGAGTCACGCGTCTCAGGTCGTTCATCATTGTGATGTTTGTTTTCTTCGGGACTGGCACATCCCACTCTCTTCTTCTTTTCTGTCCGATCCAGAAAAAGGTACACAAACATAATCAATATAAATAAAGCTTAGCCTCAAATACAAAGGGGGTTTATACAAATATACAGCTTGTGTGTCAGAAGATTTATAACCCCTATTGTAACAATAAAATCTGCCTTCAGCTCTTATATGTTTGATCAGCTGCTGGACAGGAGAAGCTAGAAGAAGAAAAACAACATAAAAAAAGATTTTCCAGAGTTTCCGTTTATTTTAAGCTCATCGTCCACATGGGTTTTGAGGACCATCATGGTCTGTCTGTGAGCTGCTGCTTCTCTGAGATGCATTTCTGCGCAGAGAAAAGGATGCACCCACTCCTGCAGCCTTGAGTGCGGCAGCACCGGAGAGCATGAGCTGCAGGAGGCTCAGATGAAGAGCTACAGCTTTTGTTGATTCCTCAGGTATCAGTGCATAGATGCTCCATCATCATCTGCAGACAGACGGATCTGTGTATGTACACTGCGGGACAGGTCACAACAAACTGATGACTGTGGGTCGGTCTACACAAGTTGGGAACTTCAACTCTGAAGTAACACTTTGTGTGTTTCCATGGCAATAATGAAGCCCTCTCACCTCCTGCAGGACATTCTGATGAAGTGGAGCGAAGGACAAAGCGTCACAGGTGAACTCCTCACAAACCTGACTGTGTGCCGGCATGTGGGGGCAGAGGCGTGTGCCAACATGCAACGACAACACTTAGATATATACAGTACAGTAAGCAGTGTTTTCAGGGGTCTGTGGTAGACTAATGACTGAGCAAACAGATCCAGGTTTGGTATGTTTTGTTTGCAGTATGATGTAGGGTTTTGGTGGAATACTTGAATAATATCAGGTTGATGGAGAAAAATCACTTTCAGAGCCTCTTGGAATAATAAACCTTTCTCAGGATTTAAAATGGCTGATTCCTTTGTCATGAGAAAGAAAGAGACTCATGCTGGGAGACAGGCAGCCAGAATTACTCTCACTGTTTTATCCCTGCTGGTTGCTGAGGCAACCAGCCAGCTTTGTTACCAGAGGTGTGACCTCGGCAGGGGGTGTAAATGACAAAGCTACCATCAAGAAAAGTTTCTCAGAATGTCTTTTTAAGCATTCTAAGTCTAAGTCTGATTGTGGTTAAAATCAGAACACTTGGATAAAATAAAGATAAATAAACATGCACAGAGAGATTCACAGAAACTGAACTCAATCATGAATCACTCAATTGTTTTATTTCTGATTTATTGTAATGTCAGAGTTGAAGATGAATATGGCCTTGTTTTGTTGTAAAGACTTTATTAAAAAAGAACATTTAAAAATGAGTCTAACAGAGTATCAGAAGAGACAATGTTCTTTGCTTCTTCAGGTCTTCCTGAACTGAGGAAGCAGAGGATGGATGTTAAAGTAGTTGCTGTTTTGAAACTTCAGTCTGTGTTTCCACAGAAAAAAAGGAGAAACTCAGAAATGAAAGAGCGGATGCTGCGACAAAAATTCCATCCTAAATAAAGTCATATTTCCACTTGTTCCGTTGACAGATTTCAAAGGCCTTTTTAAATGTTTTTGTCTAAAAACAAGTTGCTACTTTATTCATTTTGTCATACACCCAAACAGACACACATTCCCAGGGGCAGCTTTTAATGCATGCTTTGCAAGCACTGATGCTCATCCTGTGTATACTCTGGTGTGTGTTTGTGTGCGTCTAACAGTGTGTAGAGAAATGCTACGGTGCAAAGTCTCAAGCCAACATACACAAGCTCTAAGGTACAGATGCTAATCTCTGCTTTACATGATCTATTTCTGTGCTCATCCGGAAACAACCCCGCAAATGCAGACTCAATGGTAACAATGCAGACACTCACAAAGACACACACACACAAACAGACATACACAGGTGCAGATACAGAAAATGCACGACTGGAACTTGAACCAGGAATTTTTTTTCTTTAAGGGAACAGTGCTGTTCTGTAGACAGGAAACTCATCACAACGTAACGTCACAATAACATCAGTGACGCAACCTCTGAACTTCTAGCAGCTCCACAATTATCTCTGATGTTGTGATGAGGAGAAACATCCACTCTGTTGAAATCCTGATGGGTTTAGGTGATGTGAGACTACAGCTTGTTGATCAACATTTGGAAACACGTAAGCTGTTTTCTGACACCTTTAGCATTTTCATCTTTTTGTTTTATGTTCACAATAACAGATGCAGATTTTTCATCACATTTGAACATTTTTTAGTAAAACCTGGCTCTGCCTCCGGACAAAGCACACAGTCTTCCCCCCCTTCAATATGATTCTATGAATTTCTGGAGGCAAGAGGTCAGGTGTGTCTTAAGTGTGTCTCAATTTGTCTTAAGTGAGTTTTAAGTGTGTCTCAGGTGTGTCTTGGGTTTTTCTCTAATGTGTCTCATATTTTTGAGTTCAGTTGTGTTTTAAGTTGGGTGTGTCTCAGTTTTCTTAAGTGCACTCAGGTGTGTCTTGACTGTCTCTCAGAAATGTGCTAGTGTAACCGGTCGCTTTCTGCGTTGTGCTGGTTAATAATTTGGCGTGACACAGTGTTACCTCCTGGAGAGAAGCCTCCTTTTATTTCTGGAAATAAACAAACAGAAAACAATACACTGTATGATCCCGCCCACTCCAGTTCCTATATAAACAAAATTCAAGTCATCCACCAACACCTTAGCTCTTCTCTCCTCCCTCCCATCCCTGACTCTTTTCCCCTCAATCACATATTTTCCTCCTTTCAATTGCTTGACTACAAGGAAATTTCCTCCTTCATCCTAAAATCCAAACCCACCACCTGTTATCTTGATCCCCTCCCAACATCTTTAGTTATAGCCTGCCTCCCATCTCTCCTTCCGCTTATTGCTGCCATTATTCACTCCTCACTCTCATCTGGTACTGTACCATCACTTTTTAAAACGGCTGCTGTTAAACCCATCCTGAAAAAACCCGGTTCAGATCCCAACATATTCAGTAATCTCCGTCCAATTTCCAACCTTCCCTTCATTTCAAAAATTCTAGAGAAAATAGTCGCCTCTCAACTCTATGATCATATGAAACACAATAATCTTCTTAAACCTTTTCAGTCCGGTTTCCGCCCCTCCCACAGCACGGAGACTGCTCTGCTCAAGATCACCAATGACCTCCTCATTGCAGCTGATTCTGGCCTCCTCACCATCCTCATCCTCCTTGACCTGAGTGCAGCCTTTGATACCATTTCTCATTCCATCCTCCTCCAAAGGCTCTCCTCCCTTGGTATCACCTCCACCCCCCTCCGTTGGTTTCAATCCTACCTCTCTGACCAAACTCAATTCATTCAGCTTAAATCATTTAAATCTCAGCCCTCCTCCGTCTCTTCAGGTGTCCCCCAAGGTTCTGTCCTTGGTCCCCTTCTTTTCATTACTTATCTTCTACCCCTTGGCCATATTTTCCGTAAATTTAATGTTAATTTTCACTGTTTTGCGGATGACACCCAGCTCTATGTATCCAGTAAACCTGACTCCTCTCTTCCACCCTCCTCCCTCCACTTCTGTCTATCTGAAATCAAAAACTGGTTCACCTCAAACCTTCTTAAACTCAACAGTGATAAAACCGAGCTACTTCTCGTCGGTTCCAAATCCACCCTCTCCAAAGCCACAAGTCTTACTCTTTCCATTGATTCGTCTTCTGTCTCCCCCTCCCCTCAGGTGAAGAGTCTGGGTGTCATCCTAGATAGTTCATTATATTTTCAGTCCCACATTAATAACATTACTCGGTCAGCCCAATTCCATCTACGTAACATTAATCGTCTACGCCCCTTCCTCACCGTCCCCTCTGCTTCTATCCTGGTTCACAGTCTGGTCACTTCCCGTTTAGATTATTGTAATTCTCTACTCTTTTGTCTCCCCCAAAAAACCCTCAATAAGCTCCAACTGGTCCAGAACTCAGCTGCCCGCATCATCTCCAGAACCCCCTCCTTCAGTCATATCACCCCGGTTCTCCACCAGCTGCACTGGCTCCCCATACCCTCCAGAATCCAATTCAAACTCCTCCTGTTCACCTTTAAGGCCCTCCATAACCTGGCTCCTCCTTACCTCTCCAACCTCCTTCATATCAAAACCCCCTCTCGTTCTCTTCGGTCCTCCTCCTCTGTTCAGCTCTCTGTTCCTCTGGCCCGCCTCGTCACCATGGGAAGCAGAGCCTTCAGCTGCTCGGCTCCCAAACTCTGGAATTCCCTCCCTCCTGACCTCCGTAACATAGACCGCCTTTCAACATTCAGATCAAAACTCAAAACTCATCTGTTTATTTCTGCCTTCCCTTCTTGATTCACCTTCGATTCTTGTCTTTTATATTTATATTTATTGTGCTTTTAATGTCTATTTTTAACCCTTGTCTGTACAGTGTCCTTGAGTTTCGTGAAAGGCGCTTTAAATAAAATGTATTATTATTATTATTATTATTATTATTAAGCTTTAATAGTGAATCCCCAAAATATCTCTCCTAAACCATCAATCCCTTTTAATAATCACATCACAAGTTAGAAACAAATATTGTTGTTATTATACAAATAAATATTAAAACCAAAAAAGGACAATAAACAATAGGATGGATTGGGATAATAAAATTATTTTAGGATGATGGCACCCACCTCTCTAACAGGAGGTCATACCAAAGGGAAAAGGGGTGGGGAACAGTAGCCTTTTGTAATATATGGGGGGGGGTCAAAAGAAGAAGAAGGAAGGAGGGGGCTATGACTTGGAGTGTAATGCTGCAGTTTGTCAGAGATCTCTCAGGTATGGTGACTCTTAAACAGATTTTGTGCTATTATAAAATAAGATAAAGGCTATCCCGGTTACACTAGCATTGCAATTAGCATTATCAACTGACTCAGAAAAACACACTGCTTGAGACGCTAATAATGCTATGATAGTTATGCTAGTATGCTGAAACGTGCTGGCATTGCGATTAGCATCATCAACTGACTCAAAAACCACATTGGCTAAGATGCTTAAAATGTTAGCTAAGCTAGTTATGCTTATGTGGCTAAGGGTGGTCAGTGAAACTTCTGTGGTCTTTGTAGACTTAAGCTGGCAGCACGTGTGTGAAGGTTTCGTGAGAATCGCACACACATATATAGTTTACCCATATTGCAGAGAAACACAAAAAATCGACAAATTTCAAACTTTGCCACAAAATGGCCGCCAAGCCGTAGGTCATTTGGCCATGCCATAATAATTTCAAAACTTCCTTTGAAAAACCGTGACACTTTTGTTTTGGTTTCGACATTGTATTTTGAAATATATATTTTTTGGCCCCATCTATTTTTTATTTTACAATGTCTCTTGCTGTGATGTAATCATTAAGGGTGGGGGTGCATATGGAGTTAATTCAGTCTGAATAATTAGAAATGCACACAAACTGTTTCACAAATCCAAACTCTATTATTCACAAATATATATTCATGCAAACATGTAATATAAATTTGTGAATCATTTCTCTGTATTTGTGAGAGAATTGCGTGTCATGAATATTAAAACTCTTCTAACGTGCCAGGTCAACAAATGTCATCTTTAGCTAATGAATCTGTCAACTAAATTCCTCAGCCAATCAGGCGTGTTTGCTTTCAGCCAATCACATGAATCTGTGTATCATTTGTTTATCTGTTTTTCAAACTAAAACCAACAGTTAAAAAAACAAGAAAAGACTGCTTTATTTAATTATTAATTTCCAGGGGGAAAAACAGAAAAACAAATAATGGATTGTATTTTTATTTTCACATTTACGTGTATTTATTTACAGTCACCTGGAAGTTGTTTACTGAATGTCTGAGCTAATGCAAGGGAGGCTAAGCTAAGTGCCCTTGATGTCCTAGCTGTGGGCAAATGTCGGTGACTTTTCACGCATGTGGCGGGGGTCAAATTTTCCCTCAAAGGTGCAGAAATTTGTTCAACTGTGAAAACAATATGGTAAACAAGTAAAAGAAAAGAAAATGCCATTAAAAGCCATTCTACAAAGGTTCGTTTTAATTGACATTTAAAGCATGTAAGGTCAGATATTATCCGCAGTTATTCCATAACTGAGGGCTGGCTATGGAAAAAGCCTGGTCACCTCAGTGTTTCTGTTTTGTTGAGTGTGTGTTTAGTACACTTAGGTGTTTCTTGGCTGTGTCTTCGGTATACTCCCATATATTTTTCAGGTGGGTGTGCCTTTGTTAATATTCTTAAAGAAGGAGATTTATTATGGAAATACAGGAATAGCCAACAATCTGTTTTGGGTGGTGCAATCCTCCATGTAATATAAATCAATTTGAAAGAATGCTTCTTTACATCCTTCTGCCAACAGTTATGAGTATCTCATAAAATCTGTTTTTCCTCATTAAATTGATAGTTTGGGGTGTGCTATAAATGTTTTTTGTGTGGAGGATATTTTTTTGCAGTTTGGAGCAAGGCTTGCACTCATGAATAACACTGCATGTTCTAACACTTGTGAATTTACTCACACACAGCATAGAAGCTCATTTTAGCCTCTTAGTGGAGAAACATGTGGAACACATAGCAGACAAGGAACAGGTTCCCCCACTGTGGCAAAAAAAAGCTTGTAACAGTCAAGCATGGACATAAAAGGAAGCTGCTTTTCCTCATAAAATGAGGTAACAAACAGAGGGACAGATGGAGAGGTGGGAACCATGGTAACCTCTGAGCTAGTACTGTACATTCAGAACAGAAAAGTAGTACAAAACAATCTGAGCTTTTGAATTAGCTGAAGGAAAGCAGGAAACGTCGCTGCAAGAACGCACCGAGAGAAGAGCCTTGAGCTAAAGAGAAAGCACTGTTATGTTTCCATGGAGACTACTGCTCGGAGCATGGGGTGCAAACTGCGCCCTTGACAGTATCTCATGGAGAACAACTTCTGCATGTACACGCAAACACACACATCAACACGCACAGGACGTCTGCTGATGATCAGCTGCGTGCATGTGTGTGCGATAACAGAGCACCAGAATTTGAATAGCATTCTGGGATATAAATGCTACAGAGACGGGAGCGGGTAGATTGGTTCCTGTTTCCTCTAGGTTACCAGAAGTCCACCAGCTTCTTTGTGTGTGCATTCAAATCGCATGAAAAGCAGTGTGAGTTTGTATGCGTGCGTGTGTGTGTGCGCATGCATTTATGTACACGTGGGTGTTTGTGCATGCGTGTGTGTGTGCTTCAGGGTACAGAGCAACACAATAAAGAGCTTGGGTTTTGCTTTCGTGTCTGTTGCCTCTGCAGGCTGCAGATTTCCTGTGTGTCAGTAAATAAGTGTTTGCTCAGACTGCTGTGCTGCTGGCACTGATGTGTGCACATGTCAGGCACAGGCTGTGTCGGACTCATTCAAGCTGCTCTCAACTCTGCAATCGGCCAGAATGACATAGGGAAAGCTGAGATTTCTTGTGTGTTCTGACCAAAAGGTCTACCTTCAGTCTTGGCTGTGAAAGGGGTTGCAGCTCTACAAGCGGATCTGTCCCAGAGCCATGCAGAAAACCACAGGATGTCTGTGGACACAGAGATGAAGGCATGATTGAACAGTGAAGGAGGTTTCTTCTTCCACACATTTTGCTCCAATCTGCAGCTTCTTTAACAGGACTTTAACAGGACTTCTAACAGGATTTATCACTGACTTATCACTTGTAATATGTTTCTGTTTTTATTTTGTTTTTGAAGTGAGACCTTTTTATCTGTCCTAGCAGCTGGATATTTCACTTGGCTAGGTGTAGGACTTTCACGCAGGGTTTACTTCCCAGGACGTGCAGTGTGGTTTCTTAGGCAAGACCCTTCACACATATAGGCTAGAAAATGCCATAGTGGATATCTTAAGATGCCTGTTTACTGCTCTACCACAAATGCACAAACATAGCTGGAGTCAAATTATTACCGTCGGCTAATAAAGAAGGACTTATAGAAAATTTTTTAGGAAGATCTGAGGGAGTTTACTCTCAATACTGGACGTTGAGGCTGACCTTGTAGACTATTCAAAGTTAAAACAGGTTTCCAGATTTTCTGGCAAGATCACCTATCTTGTCTGTTTTATGGAGGATACTTTGTATTTGTGAGTGTTCTTTTTCTTTTAAAATCAGACAAAAATTGAGCTTTTTATTGTCATTTTACTGTATCTACTAAGCTGTTTCTCATTCTTTACTGGAAAATCCAATATGGCGTAGCTCTTTTCATATCTAGCGCAATGGTAACAGACTAGCAATATAACTCCTTGCTGCTGCCTATCTGGGTCTCCCTGTGCCTTGAAGATACAGGGTTGTGTCAGGAAAGGCATCCGGCGTAAAAAAGATCTCTGCCAAACCACCTGTGCGAATCACTGAAAGCTGATTCGCTGAAGCGGCCCCTAACAGAATAAGTTGAAAGGTGGACAACCCTTTCATCCTTCCTCCCTTCACCTCTTTTTCTTCCTTCATCATCATTCTTTTCCTCTATTCTGGCTCATTTTTCCTACTTATCGCTGTCTCTTTAATTTGTGGTTTATGTAAGACCATTATGATCCATTTGGATCATATTGTTCCCATCCTCTGCTTCCCCAACATCTCCATCCTTTTTAATCCTTTCTTTTCTATTCTTGTCATTTAATTCTTACTTTTCCTCAGTCTTTTTCTTTTTCCCTAAAATGTCTGTTCTTTTTGTTCCTTTTTCCTTCCAAGTTCTCCTTATCAGCCTTTCAGAACGTGTACCTTTAGTTCTTCACTTCTACTACCTCCCCCAGTCATCTGTCAATGATGGGTGGGTGTCTTGCCTTGGTGATGTCGCTTCCTGTCAGAAACCAAAGTGACAGTAAGTAGCCCTTGTCAGAGCCCTTGTTGCTACGCTTGATCAGGTAGCGACAGTCTTTTCTCCCACATTCCTAACACAGGACAAATCGAAGGGGTAGGGGCAGGACAAAATGGTTGAAGATTGTGTCTGTGTGTGTGTGAGTATGTGTGTGTGTGTGGGGGGGGTATGTGTGGGGGTGGGTGTGTGTGTGTGTGGG
>JAUDJI010000482.1:0-13936 GCA_037389245.1 Oryzias sinensis | reverse complement strand
GGATACTTTTTAACACGTTCTTAATAATCCTCTTTGTTTCAGGATAGTTTTTCTTTATCACAAGTTATTCTAGTCATAAACTGACCAATCAGATGTCTCGGTGATTGTTTCACATCGAGTGTTTAAAAACATTTGATTCACAGATACTCCTGATCCTGCTTTCAAGTGGTAGGGGTGTGGCCTTCCAACAAGCTCACTCCTGATTGGAAGAAGTGGTTGCCACAGAAACGTAGACTTAAGCTGCAATTCCATTGACTATAAAGTTACACAATATTGAAAACGTTATTGTGCTTGGAGGAAGTGGTTTCAGAGGCGTATCGAAATGGCAATAATTCACAAAACTCCAATGGAAACCCTTTTTTCCAATTAAATGAGTCATGTGACCAACAATCAGATACCATTGGCTGCTTTGGGCGCTGCACAGTGGGCGCCACCAGAGGTCCTGGTCTGTACTTTTTTATTTGCGTCTCCAGGGTTTATTTATGACATGATCAACATCCTCCTCATTCACTTGCTGTATACACCCTGAGGAAGAGGAGGGTGGTGTGTTCATCCACTGAGCAGAAAACGGGCAATACAGAGGCAACAAAGAGACAAATTGCATTATCTAGTCTGGTGCAAAATATGAGATTTACCTATGTGAGATATAAGATGTTTCCAGTTTTACTTTGTTTTTTATCTTGTCTGCTCTCTCTCTCTGTCTGTCTTTCCTTTAAATTCTTCAGTTCAATTTTCATCATTTTCAGTGTTAAAGACATTTTTCTGGACAGACTCTCCGTGATCACACGCTCTAGTTGCTTGAAGTAAATTCTGGTAAATGACACGACTGCAGTAAAGGCGTAAAATTCCAGTTGCAGGTGACATCACCAGCAGGCAGCGCATTCTGCAGAGGTGTATCTGCTGTCAATCAAAGGATTGTTCACACGTGTGATTTTTCTGAACTTGGGGGCAACTTGCTCATTTTCTAGGAGTTGATTTCTCACAGGGAAAGGATTCTGTTCTGTCTGAGCAAAAAGGGAAGCAGATGCAAGAGCTAAAGCACCTTTAGAGCTCATCCATACAGACCTGGGTGGGCCTATAGCCCCAGAATCACTAGAAGGGTACAAATATGCCATCACTGTTACCGAGGATTTTTTGGGTGCCATTTATGTGTATTTTCTGAGGAGTAAGAACAAATTAGTTGAATCCACAAAGCAGTTCCTAGCAGATACAGCAGTTTATGGTAAAGTCAAACGCCTACGGTCAGATGATGGCACAGAGTTCATCTCTGAAGAGTTCCAGTCACTACTCAGAGACAAGTTAAGCTTGAGAGATCTGCACCTTACTCTCCCCATCAGAATAGGACTGCGGAGAGGAACTTGCACGGATTGCTGGAAATGTTGATAGAATCAGGTCTGCCAAAGGAGTTGTGGCCTTACAAACCGTTGTTGACCTTCTTTCTTTGTTGTTTACAGACAGACAAAGTCTTCTGAATGGTGAGTGCAACACTTTAGTGTACTGGTTTCTACACATCTTCCTCTTTCTCTTTATTCTTCTTTAGAATGCAGATGGTGGGATGAATCTTCAGTAAACAAAGCATTGATGTTTGTTTAACCCTTCATGCTTGAACATCCAGATGTTTAGCTGGATGAAGAACATCCTCTGACCTGATCATCACTTTCTTTTCTTAGGTTCACCTGCAGGTGGAGACGCTGTTCAGCCTGGTGAGTCAAACATTTCAATAAAAAGCAGTGATTTAAATAAAGTTACAATAATCACATTATGGTGATTTGGTTGTGATTTCTTTCCAGAGGAAACAACGTCTTTATTAGAGACTGAAGAGTGTAACCAAACATCAGATTTCACTGTTAAAGTTGAGATCAACCCTCAGACTGGTGAGTGAAACTAGAAAAGAACATACCTTTGGTTTGTCTGAAGATTAATAACCCCTCTTGTTAAAGTAAAATCTGTCCAACACAAGAGGCCCTCAGCTCTCATCTGTCTGCCCAGCTGTTGGACAGGACAAGTTAAAAAAAAAAAAATAATAGAAAAGACCAAAAAAGTGGATTTTCTTTCATCCTGCAGACTAAAGGTCAACTGTCTCTCATGACTTCATCCAAAAAGAGCTTCTGGTTGTTTCTCTGCTGGATGGAAATGTTTAAAATCATCTCAATTCTTTTCAAGACTTTGGGAGCAAAATCATCATCTGATGGGTGGAGGCGCTGTTTGACATTTGGGGTATTTTCTGTCTGCTGTTGTATTTGGGTGGAGTTGATGTCATAATTTAACAATGACGCTTCAGTCATTGGTCATTTTGTAAAGGTCTCAGGTCACACTAGTAGAAAGTTGTCTCCATGGCAACAGTTGGAGTTTGGATTGTGTGGAATGATGGTGGCTGAACAATGTTAGAAACTGATGCAAATTCAAGATACACATTAACAACAAACATTTAAGTAATTTAAAGTGCCTCAGTTAATTAGCAACATCTCTTTTACTTTAATTACTTTCTTATTTAAGTTTGTGTATTAAATCCAAATTTATTCAAGAATTGCTTTAAAATATCATTTAGCAAAATTTCCCATTCATAAATAAACTTCCCACTATAAATTTACAAAAGTTACAAAGCACACCGACAAAATAAACATCTAATTTGTTAATGCTTAAAAATTCCCATTGGTACCAGAAGTACACACAAACATTTGCGAAGTGCACACTCCGGTCCCACGACACACCAAACAAACAAGGAAACAAGTGATCGTGCAATTTTAGCGCTCGGATAAAGTCTCTTCTTACCGGCTGTCTCTTCAACAGATGAAGTAAGCAAACAAGCTTTACACACGGACTGACAGGGCTTGTGTCTCGCCGGTGCATTTTCCTGAATAGTCCACATTACGTGACACAGTCAGATGCTTTGTGCAACAGTGAATTTGATATTAGATGGGTGGAGTCATCAGTTTATGATTTTAGAGGTTTTTGTAGGTCTGAGTTCATATTTAGAGGAGGATGTTGTTGTTTCCTGAAGGTTGTTATTCAGAGGTTTAAATCTACAATAAAGAAGAGGGAAATAAAGAAATGAATCAAATGACAATAATTTAACCTTTGCATTCATTATTAGTCATTGTTCGTCTTGTAAAGATCTCTTAATAGTAGAAAGCTGTCTCCATGGTAACAGCTGGAGTTTGGAGTGCTGTAGACTGATTGTAGCTGAACTATGTTAGAAACTGATGCAGATTTATGACATTTTTTATTCAAAATTCCTATTTTATTTTTATTACAGAGTCAAACACTTCAAACAAAGAAGAACCAGCTGAGAATTCTGCTCCATCCTCAGACTCCAACCCTGATCCAGGTGAGCTAACATCAACCATCAGTATTTGCTTCAGTCTGGATAACATGGAAGTGTCGTCCCAGAAGCCACGCCCCTAACTCCATTAACACAAGGGACTAGTAAGGCAGCATGAAACAGTCTCAGTACTAACTTCACTGTACCCATCATGCAATGCGGTAAGTGACAGAGAGACGGACACACAGTTATGTAGTTATTGGGACTGAACAGATTTCTAAAACCTAAACCATAAACATTCATGACGCGTCATTGATCTGCTCTGGAAAAGATCCAGTTTAGTTTGTTTTAAAAGTCCAGAAGCAGCTGATCAGGAGAGATTAGAGATCAGATCTGATCACTTTGATCCTTTTTGGGCTTCTTTAATTCACTAGAACTGAAATTGATTAGGAATTCTTTGTAATTATAAAGTTAATCATCCTGGAAAACAAATAGTCATTTATCTATTTATTTACTCTGAAAGACCCTGAAACCAACAGAGAAGCTGAGGATCAGAACATAGATCCACCTGGAGAGGCTAATCAGGAAACTGGTGAGGATCATGAAACCAGAGAGTCTTTTCCTGGTTCCTGTCAGTCTGAGTCTTTCTGTTCTTTCTGCAGATTCTGGATCAACTTAGAATGATCTACAAGAAGCAGAGAGACCTGAAGACTCCTCAGGTTCTCCTGATGGAACCGTCTCCACCTCTGAGCCGTCTTAACAACTGATACCTCCAGGAATAGTTTCTCTAATGTTCTGGAACAAGTTGAAGTTATCTTTAATAATTTTGTTACTTTTTTTTGCATTTGTATGCAGCGTTGTGACCATCAGTGATGTTTGTGTTTGGTCTTCCTGTTTGTTCTTCAGCAGATGAAGAAAAATGAATAGAGGTTGATCAATAACTGAAACTTTAGGAAGGATTTCATAGAAAAGAACTGATTTGCCATTTTTCTATTCTTCTGTCCAGTTCCTGTATCAATGGTGATTCATTCATTTTATTTTCTTGGTCACTAGATGTCACTGTTGTCATGTTTGATGAGGAGTGACACATCCGTGTTTTTTCTTTCTTTCCCTCAAAACATTGACTTTACCTTCTGTGTAGCACCAATGCAGAAATTACATTTGCTTATTTCTTTTTATTATTTATCTCTAGCCGTGTAAAGTTTGATCAGTGACATCTTGTTTTTTTTTAATACCACAAATTCCTAAGCATATTTTCTCTTTTGTGGAACGAATGCACAGCTTTTTGAAGTGCAGCTGTTGTTGGATGTTTACAGGTATCAAGATATTTCTGGCTTTAGACATAATGAGTGTTGTTTTAAGGTTCACTAGTTACCATAATTTCAGTTAACCCGACTTTAAAAAACAGTTCATTTGTATGTGTCCCATAATCAACACCATCAACTATTCCAACAGCTTTTGTTTGTAAGATGTACAATTTATTTAAATTTTATCATGTATATTTTAGTAGATGTGCTTTTTGAGTGATAGTATGACAGGTTTTTCCCCAACACTGCTTTATTTTTAGCAAGTTTAACTCTCACCTACTCTATTTGTGGCTTCCAGCTTATTTTGCCGTCCATAATTACTCAGTGAAAATGAATTTCAGCCACTCTTTCCAAAACATGATTATCCATAATTTTTATTTCTAAATCTGCAGGAATGTGGCGATTTCCAAAAGTCATGAATTTTGTTTTATTAACATTGAGTGAGAGTTAATTTAAGTTAAGCCATTGTTTATTTTCTCTTATTCTGTTTTTCTATTTTTACAACTTCTCTGAACCTGTACATACCATGCTTGTGTCATCAGCATATATAATGTATTTCGGTGTATTTTACACCATGTGTATGTCATTAATGGATAGGATGAACAGCGTTGGACGTAATATTGACCCCTTGTTTTCTCTATTTGAGAACCGCTTTATTATTACAGAGGAGTTCAATTTCATTTCTTTGGGAGGGAATTACAACCTTCAGTGTCATTGCTGTTGACAGCGGTGCCCTTTTTTATTTAGGAACGCCACAACTTGTTGTTCCACTGGTTCTTGCTCTGTTTTTCTGTTTCTTTACCATTATCTGCTGGTTTAACTGCCCTAGCATAGGAGGATGGTTTGATTTCAACCCCACTAATGCATCATTTATGTGGGAATACTGTTCAAGATACGATACATGACATTCGCATTGAGCAATCTGCATATCTTTTTCTGCATTTAGTTTTTTTTTATCCTTCAACTAAGTCTACAAGTAGCTGCTGTTTTTTGGAGACATTTGCAATTTCTCTAGTTCTTCCGTCATTGTGCTACTTTGCTTGCCTTTGTTGGCATTTTAACCATTACCGAGGTTCGCCGGTGCTGTTTGCTGCTGCAGGATGACGACCTGGGTTTGATGGTTAGCTGCACTGGGCCAGATGACGCTGCCCTCTGGGCTTAGATGTCGATGCTCGCCTTGCAGGAGGCCGCCGCTCCCTGGAGTTTGGTGGTGTTTTGTTTTTTGTGTGCTGATTTAATCTGGAGGTGGAAATCATACAATTTACCCTAACCCCGAAGTGTCCAGAGTTGTAGAAAAAACTATAATTAAAGCTGAAGATTGGAAAAAAATCCTAATCATAAGGGTCACCAGTTAAAAAGAAATCTGTTGAAAAAGTTATAAGCCCTAAAGTGCAAACATTAATGTCTCCTTCATGGTCATTTTTCTAAACAGTCAGTGCTTCTATTAGTTATAGAGGTCGTCATCATTACAGCTAAATCCAAGTCCCTGATTGGTCAAAGCTCGACTGGTTTAACTTTCAATGTGTGTTTTATATGCAGAGCCAGGAAATGAACTTCAAAACGTACACAGTGATGCAGGAACACAAAGGTGTTGAATGCAGAAGCTCAAAACAAGCAAATACAGACGTTTATGTAGTTTTTTATTGGAAGCAGACGTGAGAACAAACGTTTCTGACCCTGGTGTGACGTAGCATCAGTGTTTGCTGTGTTGCCGTCAGAAGTTTCCTCCTCAGTCTCTACTCATTTGGTGCTAACATGTTTGTGTCAGGAACTGGAATCAGTAAAGGAGAAACACAAAACCAGATTCTGTATTAAATGTTTAGTTTTTTTCAATGTAACTACAATAAAACACTTGAACTGTTATTCTCAGAAACACTAGATGTACAGAAAGAGTCTGCTTGTGTTTTCTGTTACTTTCTCTACTCCAACATTCTTCAAAGGTCTAACAGACATTTAGGGGGTTGAGGTGGAACTAACACAGTAATAAACATTATATGAACCCAACTTAATGTCTGAGTGCAACTTTGTTCTGGAGAACATCCAGAATGTTCTGGATTCTCATCCCTCAGCCTGTCATGGATGTCATTCTCTGTCTTTTAATGTTTCAATCTTTTTACATTTTGGCATTTGATTCCTTTCACACTGGAAGTGAAGGAAAAAAAGATAAACAGAACAGTAAAAGGTTTCTTTAGGAGTTGGATGACTTTCAGTTGTAGCTCATTAAAGTCCCACTCTGATCATCTTTTGATCTATTATAGGTGTTCCAGGTGGACTTTAAATTAGTATTTTCCTGTTTTTAATCCCAAATAATATAACAGTTTCTGAAGATCAGCAGGAGTTTTGGTGCAACATCATTATAAAAAATGCCACAAGAACACGTTAAAAACACAATTTCCATTGGAATGGGTCTTAAATTTAACCACACATGACTGCGGTGACACTGGTGTGGCAGCGCAGCAGAGGAAAAGGCAGAAGAAAAGACAAGAGTTCAACCTGTAACTGCTGAGCCACGCACAGGAAAACAACTTCTGAGTACAAAGAACAACAAAATATTGGCAAACCTTGTTTTTGGACCACAAAATAATTGTCAATGTCAGACAATATTTTCAAGGACCAGCTTCTACAAGATTGAAGTTTGTGTCTGATGATATTTAAGATCCTAGTTTCTGTTAAATCTATTTTCACATTACAATGGTTCTGATCATTCTTCAGGGAAATCTGGTAAACACAGTTCTTTTTTAAGCCTTGGCTAATATTGAAATTATATTTTAAAGTAATTTCTAATCTATTGTATTTTAATTTGCAATCATACATTTGTGTCAAAATCCAAAAGAAATTGCTAAACAGTGCCATGCCCTCCTGCCAAAATAAATGTTCATCAGATTTTCATTTAGACTAAAAATGTAATCTGTCTGTCATCAGGGCTGGTCTTACCTGTATTTACCAAGTTCCTGGACCTCCAGCTGCATCACTGCTCCTCAACACATTTCTGTATACTTGCAGGTTGAAGAACTGCAGTTTGTCTAAGACCAGCTGTGCTGCTCTGGTCTCAGCTCTGAAGAAAAACCCGTCCCACCTGACAGATCTGGACATGAGATACAACAACCTTCAGTCTTCAGATGTTCAGCAGCTCCAGGATCTGGTGAAGAGTCCAAACTCCAAACTGCAGACTCTGAGGTCAGTAGAGGGTTGGAGTCAGTCCAGCTGCTTCCAGATGTTTGGTCCTAAAGTTAGTCTGAATGAAACAATTTCAGCACAACAGTATGTTATTAAAACTGTATCTATATATGTATAAGTATATTGGTATGTACAATCTCATTCACCCTGAAGGCAGTCTGTAGTGTCATCAGGCAGAAATCTTCTCCTCTCAGAAACATAAGTGGTGTTGTCCTTGTTTCATCACAGGCTGATGACAGAAACTCAAAGTCTGCTCTTTTTGCCTCCAATTTGCCTCAGGTGGTAATGTTTTGATTTTGTTTTTTCCCAGTAAACTAAAACTTCATCTTTTGAATTTGATGATAAATTTGATCAGACATACAACTGAGATCAATCTATTCAGATCATCAGACAAAAGGAGGAATAGAACCAGCAATCCTTTCCACCTCTACTGCCTAAGTTACCGACACAGGTGACCTACGGGACGTCAAGGTCATAGTGAACCGTAGAGAGAATTTTTTCTTTTTGCTACGTTCATGCTGTGGGGGAAAGATCATAGAGGATACTTCTACAACACATAAGGGGGAGTAAGGGGGAAGTAAGTGAAACACGGGTGTGTTATGGAGATTTCCCAGTTTTTAACCCCCCAAACCCTGCAGACTGAACAAGGAGCCGTTAGAGCCGTTCACATGATTCCTCAAAGTCAACTTGAATGTATTATTACATCATACAGGGATTATTTGCTGTCAGGTTCTAAAATAAATTTATGTTGTCATCAAAAATCAGGCGCTGACAGCTTCACCCATGGGTGGTGAACTTTCACTGGCTACTTTTGAGGCCCCTGTAATAAACCCAGGAATTCTGAGATACAATCTGGAACCAGTTGGGTTCTGAAAGTTGGACTGAGGTTGTTTCTTGAGCTCAACACTATAGGGTGCGGCCATTTAAAAAAATATAAAACTGTAATAAGAAACAATGTTTGAAGAAATGTTCAGTGTTCTCACCTTGTTCAGCCGCATGTTTCTGAACCCCATAGCTCAGTGTTTTTCAATCTTTTTTGAGCCACGGCACACTTTAACCTTGACAAAAATCCCGCGGCACACCTGCATCCAAAAAAAAAAAAAAAAAAAGGAGAAACTCATATTCTGTATTGATTTACCCCCCCCCCCCCCCCCGCGCAATCTCATGTGCATTTTGTGATAATTGTGGCAGAAAAAGCTGGAAGTTGCAGCTGTTTTTTCTAAAAGATGTAATAAAAGTTAAGTTAGAATATTTAAAACTGTTTGATGTGTGTTCGTTGTTTTTTCAAAACGTTTAACAAAGAAAGACTCATTGTGGGCTGAGACGCTGTCACTTTAACCCAATGGTTCATGAGAGATGTAGTGCGAAGAGCCAACAAATGCAGACAGACTCTGAGCTTCATTGTTTTGTTCTCTTGTTCCACGGTCTGATACGATTCTGTAGAAAGCTAAAGACGAGCTTTAGCTGGTATTTTTGTTAGAACTGAGCGACTTTATCAGCAGAATCAGAGCAAGGAAGTGAAGACTTTAACCACTTCTGATTGGTCAGAATGATAACATGTGATTAAGAATCCAAGAATGATTGGTGGAGACAGTTAAAGGGGCGGGACTTTTCCGGAAACAGCTGACGCTGCAGCGAAATCGCGGTACCGTCATTCTTATCAAAATGTCTTTAATAGAATCAAATAAACACAAAGAAAAAATCATTTTATGATATTTCATATTCTTAACTTCTCAGTGTTTTATCAGGGCCTGTTTGGATGAACAAAGAGCTGATTTCCTGGAGATGGAAAATGTTTTTAGATCAGTTAATGAGGGCAATTTCCCACGACACACCTGACCATCTCCCACGCCACACTGTCATAGAAGAAGTCCACACAACAGATTCTATTTTGTCCCATGGCCACCAAACACAACTTTGATGAAGGAGCTAAACCTCCATAAAAGGAGGTCAGAAAGGAAGAAGACATAAACTAGAAGCTGAAGCAGCACCTACTGGTTGAAGATCTGGAAGATCTGCAGGAGGAAAAGTTATTGCACTCAAATCCATTTCAGTTGAAACATCCTGGAACAATAAGTTCAATCCTCGTTGTGAAAAAAGCCAAGAAAAACAGAGCAGAGTGTTCACTGCTGCACAAAACCAACTCAACTCAACATCCTTGAAGGCTCCTTCAATGCTCACCAAGCTTAGTGAGAAATGGGAGCAAACGCCAAAGAAGACTTTAGAGACAAAGATCGGCCAAACAAAGACATGAAGGACTTTGCATGAAGATCTTCCTGAGAAGAAAACTAAAGTTCTTTAGAAGCCGACTCAATTCCAGCAGGAAGGTCGTTTTCTGAGAGCTCTTTGTCTTTAAGGCTGCCTTTACACTGCACGGTTCAAGTGACCCAATTCCGATTTTTTTCCTCTCACGTGGCACAGATCGGATATGATCGGTGAATGTGTAAGCAGGACAAAAGGGATGGATTCCGTTTTTCTCAGATCGGATACAGGCCTCTCTCATATGTGGAAATAAATCGGAAACAAATCGGATACGTGCATTTGCTTGTGCCATGTAAGCAGACAGATCGGATATTCCCCAGTAAATGCGAGTTGTACGTCAGTGACGTTGTACGTCAGGCCTCCATGACAACTGCAATCACAAAAGTCCGTAAGAGGTCCACAGAGGGCGGAAATACTGCTACGTAGTCCTCAGAATGTCTACGTTTGATAGTTTCAGCATTGTATAGTGTAAATGCAAAAATCAGATACGGGTCACTTTTAAAAGATGATGTGATTGCGGTTGTCATGGAGGCAAGGCGGCGACGGAAGGAGGCGTGGCCTTGGGCGCTCCAGAGGGGATGCGAGGGAGAGGAAAAATGAGGGCTGCTCGGCCGTCTTATGTGCTCTCTCTGAGTTTTGAATGAGGAAGCGTTTGCAGACGTTGTTCTGTCCGAACAGTTTGATCCAAGTGTTGAACCTTTCCTCCGCGATGACTTCTCTTTTCTGACCGTAGTCAGAAACACACGGGAGATTTCCTCGGGGTTCTCTTTTCCGTTCTGAACCCTCAGCCTCCAGAGTGGGCTAAGAAAGACTCCAAAACTTTTGGGCGAGACACCTTATTTTTAATTTACGGTTCTCCGACACTCCCCCGCTCCGCACTCACACTCACTCTCTCTCCTTACACACACACATTCACACACGCAAGCACGGGTGTGCACGCTCACACACACACGGTCCCCATCATACACGCCCCCCGAAGAAATAAACAGCTTCTAGCCTGTTCCATAGCAACGGTGTTCAGCTTGGTTAGTTACCGTTTGCGTCCCGACCGGGACAGGACGGGACCGGACATAACAGTGGTTTCCGACTACGGTCTGAAGCCTGAGGCTGAAAGGTAACACGCTGACAGCAAAATCAGCACACAAAGCACTTTAATAAGTCATGTGATCTCAGTTGGTGGTCTCCTGAGTTGCCGTCACTGAGGTACGACTCGCATTTACTTGGGAATATCCGATTTGTCTGCTTACATGGCACACGGAAATGCACGCATCCGATTTGTTTCCGATTTATTTCCACATATGAGAGAGGCTTGTATCCGATCTGAGAAAAACGGAATCCAGGCGCTTTTGTCCTGCTTACACATTCACCGGTCATATCCGATCTGTGCCAAATGAGAGGGAAAAATCGGAATTGGGTCACTTGAACCATGCAGTGTAAAGGCGGCCTTAGAGTCAAAGCTCTCAAGGTGCCAGAGTCAGATCTACAAAACCTCCATGGTCAGCCATCTTTCAGCGATTTCACAGAGATTCTAAAAAGCTTCTTTCAAACAGCGGTTTTGCCTAATCTGCAGCCACAAGTTGCTTTGGGCAGGTGGACATAATTTGGATCAGTTTAAAGTCGATTTGGAAGGTTGTAGTTCCTTAAAGAAACACATTTCAACCAGGGAGGAGTGGTGAGGGGAGGCAGGTGAGGCACTCAGCATCCCCACCTGCCATCATGAGATTTCAATTTCAATTCAATTTTATTTGTATAGCCCAAAATCACAACAACAGTCGTCTCGATGGGCTTCGAAGTAAAACATGAACTCAAAAGGATCATGAATACAAAGAGTTCAATAGGAAAATACAAAAATGGACTAACAAACTGACTAAGCTATACTGGCATCCCTGCCCTTAGACCCCCCTTCGCGGTAAGGAAAAACTCCCAAAAAAACCGGATTCCGGAAAAAACGAAGACACCTCAGGGGTGCCCACATGAAGGAGGGATCCTCCCTCAGGACGGACAGGCGATGTACCAGAACTCTTAGAGAAGAATTAACTTATCTAAATCTACAACTACATATTTAAAGTCCAGCAGACGAGCTTCATCCAGTCGTGGTTGTGGGGACAGTCAAAGGCGTGAGTCGAGCTGGAGACAGGAACCACAGCCAGGAGCAGGAGCAAAGACGAGGTACTCGGTCAGGTACAGAGCAGAGACGAGCCAGAGATGAGCCGGAGACAGGAACCACAGCCAGGTGTAGGAGCGGGAGCAAAGGCGAGGTAGACGGTCAGGAACTGGAGCACGGATGAGCCAACTGGAGTCTGGAAGCACTCCCACTCCCCAGGAGGGGAGAGGAAAAGAGGGACAATACATGAATCGCACTGTACCAGACAGAGGCATGGAGAACTAAATGATAAATTATGATCAGGAATGGAGGAGAGGAAGGGTAGAAGTAGAAAAGAAAAGAAGACAGAACCCCAGTGCACCATAGTTACCCCAGCTTCAACTTCTAGCAGCCTTTTAAAAGAAATAGTTAAGTTTAATTTAAACAACTTAACATTAAGTTAAATAATCTCTGAATACTAACTAGTCTGACAATAAGCCTGTCCAAAGAGGAATGTTTTCAGTCTAACTTTAAATGTGGAAACTGAGTCGGCCTCTCTTACATGAGCTGGGAGTTTATTCCATAAGACAGGGGCTTGGTGGCTGAACGCTCTACCTCCAACCGTACTTTTACTAATTCTAGGAACCACAAGCAGTCCTGCATTTTGCGAGCGAAGTGTTCTCATTGGATGGTAAGGGACTATGAGGTCCTTAATATAGGACGGGGCCATTCCATGTAAGGCCTTACAGGTTAACAGGAGGATCTTGAACTTGATTCTGGAATCAACTGGGAGCCAATGGAGCGAAACTAACACAGGAGTGATGTGATCTCTTCTGCTAGTTCCGCTAACAATCTAGCTGCTGCGTTCTGAACAAGCTGGAGATTTCTTAAGGAACTCTTAGGACACGCTGCTAACAAGGAGTTACAGTAATCCAGCCTCGACGTAACAAATGCATGAATGAGTTTTTCAGCATCACTCTTAGAAAGTATATTTCTGATCTTAGCAATATTCCGCAGATGAAAAAAGGCAGTTCTACACGCCTGAGATATGTGAGCCTTAAATGATAAATCCTGGTCAAATAAAACCCCAAGGTTTCTAACTGTGGAATTGGGGGCTATACTTATGCCATCCAGGGAGACTATCTGAGCAGACAGAGCATCTCTGAGGTTTTTAGGTCCAAGTATAATGACCTCAGTTTTTTCTGGGTTCAAGAGGAGGTAATTAATTGTCATCCAGGTCTTGATGTCACTGATGCAGGCGTTCAGTTTCTCTATCTGGTCATTCTGGTCAGGCTTCATGGATAAATACAACTGCGTATCGTCAGCATAACAATGTAAATTAATGCTGTGTTTCCTGATTATGTTTCCTAGGGGTAGCATATAAAGCGTAAACAGGATCGGTCCCAAGACTGAGCCCTGTGGGACTCCATAGTTGACTCGAGTGCACTGAGAGGAATGGCCATTTACATTAACGAACTGATACCTATCGGACAGATAGGATTTAAACCACTGGAGAGCAGATCCTCTGATCCCTATGTCCTGCTCTAGTCTATGGAGTAAAATACTGTGGTCGATAGTGTCAAAGGCTGTACTGAGGTCCAACAGGACCAGAATAGAAAGTAGACCCTTTTCTGAGGCCAATAACAAGTCATTAGAGACTCTAACTAGTGCAGTTTCCGTACTGTGGTGGGGTCTAAACCCCGACTGAAAGTCTTCAAAGAGGCTGTTGTCCTGTAGGTGGCAGTAAAGCTGCTTAACTACAACTCTTTCTAGGATTTTAGAAATAAAGGGCAGGTTTGATATCGGTCTATAGTTGGCCAACACGCTAGGATCCAAACTGGGCTT
>JAUDJI010000481.1:0-13939 GCA_037389245.1 Oryzias sinensis | reverse complement strand
TATTTTTTAGCGTCATAATCTCAGGGCTCACCGGCGCCCCCTAACATGAGGCACTAGAACTACTGGCCTCACCCGGCGGCGTTTTTGCCGGCGTTTAGCGCTCAGCACAGGAAACACGTCCCTCACATACAGTTATTTATAAAAACAAACACTGTACATCAAATACATCTGCTAAATTATGTAAACTCAGCTCATATAGTACAAGTAATTGAACCGACATACAGAGAGACAGCAGTACCGTCTGACTGCATAGGTATTGCGCAATCCAAGGTGAGGCTCAGCGGGCTGGTGCCTCATCGCACGTCACTTCTCAGTATTTGAACGGCAAATGCGGAAATTCAGCGAAATTGAAAAGAAAAAACACCCAAAAATGGTACATTTAAATGGAAGCACAAATTACTGATTAAATATAATAATTGAATTTATTTTTTCCTCTTTTCTTCCCATAATGACAGGTGAGGCACAGCCTCACCTGCCTCTCCTGACTGCACGTCACTGGTCCATACAGATTGTGTCTTTTGTTTGGTTTCTAGAACTGGGGGGTATTCCAGGAAGCATGTTTAAACTACCCTGACTTTAAGCCTGAACTCTGGCTGAAATCCGCCTGAACTTGCTTACTCTGGGTATGTCGGTTCCAAAAGACCGGATATGAGTTGGCGTAATTACGCTCGACTTGGTAACCCTGGGTTAATGCACGTGCACGGCAGGTACATAAAGACATTCTCAATGGATTGCCGATTTCTGGATTCACCATGGAAACGCGTGGAGAAAAAAAGAAAGCGCTGTACTTCAGTGAGACGGAGTCGGAGATTAATGACGGCGTATGAAGATTATACGTCAATCAAAAAAGTAACACGGCTGCAACCGCAAAAGAAAGAGTTTCTGCTTGTAGTAGAAAAACAGAGAAAGTAAAAGCATGAGTTTCTGATCTTATTTCCATTTTCATGTGACGCGCATATATATATATAACTTATCCAATTTTGCCAACTTAAATGAATTACTTCTATTGGTAACAAGTAATTGAGTTAAATTTATACAACTTAATTTCTTACGTCTATAAAACTCAATAATTGTTAATACAACTGAAATTTACATATTTATTTAACTAAATGTCATATTACTCCAATACATTTAATCTTTATTCCATCTTATTTAATTATATTTCTTGAACTCTCATATGTTTAAGTATGAGCCGGCAGATCCTCATTTTATAACAATAAAAAGAACAAAGCAGCATGAGTTCAGCGCACACATTCATTTAGGAATTTTCCAACATTAATACTATAGCATCAAACTATAGGGGTGCTATATAAAGTCATTATCCTCTCCCTCCCCCTCCCTCATGGTGCAGAGACTTGAGCAAAGTAGGACAAAGTAACTCGGCAAAACACGGTAAAACACAGTAAAACAGCTAAACAACTAAACACATTTGGTCAAAAACCCACACTTAAACCCAAATCCATCCAGACAGGCAAAGGGAATGGTATCCCACAATCCCTTGCGGTGCTTACTGGAACACCGCCCTGGGGGGTATTCCAGAAAGTAGGTTATGCTAGCTCCCACGATAAGTTTGAGGCTAAGGAAGTTGATAACCTCAGCTTTCGGTTCCAGAAATGGAGGTATGTTTCAGGGTAGGTCAAGTTGCCATGGCAACTCATGCTCTGAACATAACCTGGTCTGGAGCAGGTTTAGTTGAAGGTTAGTTTGTTTACAGAGAGGTGAAGCAGCATGGCGTGTCCATTTGAAGATGATTTAGTGGATGAAGAAGCTCAGATAATACTTTTTCCACCATGAGAGGATGATAAGATCACGTATGGATGTTGGAAAGATAAACTTTTTTACTTTGATATAACTTAATTATTTGCTTCAGTTAAGATAAATCTTTTTTTTTTAGGTCACCTTAAAAATAACACGTAGATTTCAGACAATTATTTTCCTTTCATTCAAATTAATTCAGTTAAGTAGGTGTAACTTTGATGCTGCTGTTAGATCGGCACCGCAAGGGATTGTGGGATATCATTCCCTTTACCTGTCTGGACGGATTTGGGTTTAAGTGTGGGTTTTTGACCAAATGTGTTTAGTTGTTTAGCTGTTTTACTGTGTTTCACCGTGTTTTGCCGAGTTATTTTGACCTATGTTACCGTCTCTGCACCATGAAAGAGAGTGAAGGAGAGGATGATGAGTTTATATAACACCCCTACCATTTGATATAGTAATTACAGTGGTGGAAAATTCTTTAATAATTTTTTGCACTCCGTGCATTTTTTCCGTTCTTTTTATTGTTATACAAATGAGAATATAATCCATTGAGAATGTCTTTATGTACATGCCGCGCACGTGCATTAACCCAGGGTTACCAAGTCGAGCATAATTACCCCAACTCATATCCGGTCTTTTGGAACCGACATACCCAGAGTAAGCAAGTTCAGGCGGATTTCAGCCAGAGTTCAGGCTTAAAGTCAGGCTAGTTTAAACATGCTTCCTGGAATACCCCCCTGGAGTGGCAATAAACCAAACAAAGATGCAGGTGATTAAGGTTTTTTTTATTGGTGAGTGAGGTGAGGCGTTTATTGCGGACACAGGCATGTCTGGCCCGGGTGGAGACACTTTCTATTGCTGAGAAATTGACTGAATGTGACACTGTCCCTCCATAATGAGCTGCTTTCAGTCCTTTAGCTGCAAAAATGGGAATCATATCTGTTTAGAAAAAACCCTGATTCACATTTTAGCCACAGTCATGCAGCAGTACTCACTCACGCAGGTCCAGCGACAAAAGACATCCTATGCTTTCTGGTTGCGGTGACCCGATCAGAGAAAATCCGACTTTTTCTTATTTGTTTTATCAAAGCTCCTGAAATGGCATTTCCTCTGTTTATTATCTCAGCCTAAAATCTTTTTAAATGTCTCAGAGCAGGGAGCAGGGAGCCAACGACAAATTCAGAAACCATTTCTGAATCCCAGCTGAACACGGCGCTGTGGGCCTGTGCAGAAAAAAATAAAATCCTATTCTGCAGAGATGTGTCGCTTCAAAGGCAGCTGTTAAAGAAGATGAGTCTTTGTATTCTGATGAGAGAGTGGCACACTGGTGAGGAGATGACCTTTAGTGGAGCCGGCAGGAGCTGTGGATGGTGAGGCATTATGCTCTTGAATGAATGATGCTCAAAGTGCAAATACAGACTCGGCTCAAGGTTGAAGAAAAAGAAAGAAGATGAAAGGACTTTCTATGGATTACAGAAAACTAATGGTTTTATGGTCCATAATCACCAGAACTGGGATTTGACATGGAATTTGTCTGCAACATTAGACCAAAAAGTCTGATGTTTTGAGGGAGAAATGACAAGATTTAGAGAAGCTTTTTACTTATCCTGAATAAATACCATCGGCGGTGGAGTAAAAAAAATGCTGCAACCTAAGATCGGGGTCTGATTTATTCACAGCCATAAAATCAGGACTATAAAATTCTAAAAATAGACCTGAAAAGACAAAGCTAGCCCATGTCCTTCCCACTCTGTTTCTGTGGGTTTTATGATGCTCTTTCTTGGCTTGACCTGGTGTCAACCTGGTTTTGCATCTCCAGTTTCATAAGCCAGTTCCCTTTATTATCAGCTTTACAGGACATGTTCTGGTCTGTTGGAGAAAGCCAAAGAAAAGCCACAAGTGCACACAGAGAACGTGCAAACTCCACTATGCTGACATTTCAACCAGCATCTTCTCACTCTACTTCCTACCAGAGCATTGTGGAACCTTTAATGACCTTTAGTATGTCTTCCCTTCCATGCCAGGGCCTTTTGACAGACATGTCCAGATAAGCTTCAGTCCAGTTACTTTTCTGGATGGTGAAAGATTTCCTCACATTAGAGAGACAATCTCTGGTTTCAGTTAAATTGGATGTGACTGCTGGTTCAACAGATCAAACTCAGAGAACTTCAGCTGTGGAGTGAAGCATGAAAAAAGCTAGCCAACAACAACATTAAAGGAAAAAGGGAAACATTATTGTGAATTCAGTCCACATTTACATAGGATTGAAAATGCCCTGGCTTGTGAAGTTCCAGGGTTCAGTCTTTAACCACATCCACTCTACATTGCAAATGACCAATTTACCGTATTCAAGACTTAATTAATATCATTGAATGGAAAAAACACTGAAGAAAGTTTTAAATAGAATTGGAACTAAATACAGGCACGAAGAGGTTAAAGCCTGGTTATGAATTAAAGCAGAAAGCACACGAAATGCTATATAATATATATAATAATGCTATAATATATATAGCATAAGAGAAAATACGGTGGCAATGTCGGAATTTAAATAAGCATAAAGTCTCTGTCTACTCAAGAATAGTATTTACACTGATTGTCGGAATTGGGGGATGCGGGGGGTAAAAAAATGAAAAATCCATACACCACACCAGTGTTATGTAATCCTTGTGCTGTCCTAGGCACTTTATCATTGGGAGTTGGGTCATCTAGAGCCACTAGACAGTGCGCTGAACCTTTTTTCTTCAATGATTTGTGATCTTCACTGGTGTCCATGGATTACATGAAATCTTTCCACTTTTATCCACCTTTGTCATGGTAGCACAAGGGTTAAGTGTCGCTACGACCTGTCATTCACAGCTTGCCCGTAGCAAAATATGTGCAAGAACATTTTTGCCCCTAAGGGCAGTTCTAACTAAAGCATTACATCTTGCAATTCTGGATTGTCTCACCTTGGGTCTTGTCTGGTGTGGTAGATCTACACCTTGGTTCTTGTCTGGTGTGGTAGATCTGAGCCTCTATTGCTCTGGTGCTCAGGGCTTGTGCCTGAGCACCAGTCCTGTAGGCCAGCCCTTTCTAGCCATTCGTAGGACTTCTTGATATCAGTCACTTCAGTTGTGGTCCGGTGGTACATCCCATGCAGGGGCTGTCCTGCTCTCCATTTCCTGAAGCATTTACTGATCACAGTGAAGGCATTTGGGGCCTTGTGCTTGATGTACATATGAATCTTGGATGTTTCAACCAAGATAATAGATTCCACTTTCACTGGTCCTCGGCTTCCTTCCGTACAGTCTCAGAGTGCTGGATTTGGGATAGAATCCTCCATGTATGGTGAGGATATTTCGGGTGTTAACATCGAAGATCTGTCTCCCTTCCTTTGACCATCTTATTATTACTGTAGGGTATTTGATAACTGGCAGTGCATAACTTTATTCTCCCGGTTTTGTTTTTGCTTCTGAACTGGCTTCTTAGTCGTGGCTGTTGCAGCTTTCATTGTTGCTTGTTCCATGTTTCCATTTACCTGTGGAATTCCAAGGTACTTGTAAGTGTCCTCAATGTCTGCCATTGTTCCTTCTGGGAGTGAGACCCCTCCTGTGTGGACTACCTTGCCTCTCTTTGTCACCATCCGGCTGCAAAAAGTCAATCTCAAGCTCACTCTTAACATGTAGCTTGATGTCATCCATGTAGAGGAGGTGACTGATGTTGGCCCCATTCCTGAGTCGGTATCCATAGCCAGTCTTGGTGATTATTTGGCTGAGGGGGTTCAGACCTATGCAGAACAGCAGTGGGGACAGAGCATCACCTTGCTGTATCCCACATTTGATGGACACTTGTGCAAGTGGCTTCCCATTGGCTTCAAGAGTGGTTTTCCACAGCTTCATCGAATTTCCTATGACAGCTCTTAGAGTCCTGTTGATGTTGTACAGCTCCAAGCATTCAGTGATCCATGTGTGTGGCATTGAGTCATAGGCTTTCTTGTAATCAATCCAGGCTGTGCACAGGTTAGTGTGTCATGACCTGCAGTCTTGAGCTGGTTTGTCAACCAGGATGTAGTGTTTGGCTCCTCTAGAATCTCTGCCAATGCCCTTAATGCGTTGCTCATGTACTGATCCATGTTCCTATTTATCTTGGTTACAGTGATGCCTGACATGAGCTTCCATGTTGTTAAGAGACAGGTCATTTTCTTGGATGTCTGCCATTGGGATGGTTACTAAATTCTGTTCAGGGAGGTTGCTGTGTTCTTTTCTCAGAGAGACTAGCCATTTAGCTTTGCTGTTATGTGCTGTCTCCCACATACTTTTCCAGTACTGTTCCGTTTCCAACCTTGGTGGGTCTGTTCTGTGCAGCAGTAGGATGGTCGAAGATTGCAGGTTTGAACCCGCCTTGCCCGCCCATGTATTGAAGTGTCCTTGGGCAAGACACTGAACCCCAACTTGCTAACGTATTTGGGCCCAACATAATATGTTAATATGTTTCAGCAGTAGAGCCGCCATCAGTATGTGAGAATGGGATTGAGACTGTACTGTAGAGTCCTTTGGGCCTTTGTGAAAGGTAGAAAATGCTATACAAGTATACACCATTTGCACCACTAAGCGTACACTTTCGCAGGTTTAGTTGCAAACAGCCTGTTTATCCGTCTGGCTTCAGTGTCTTCTGTCTCTTTAGCCGGCTTCTTAACACCAGTAGCCTTTGTTTGGCAGTTTTCCTTGCTTCGGGTATGGGCATCTGGCTGTATTTGCACCTGCAATTTCACTGCACCTCTCTGGACTTTGGTCAGTCGACTTACTTCTCTCCAAACTGCCTTGATTTTAGACCTAACTGTTGCTTCCACGACAAGCATCTATAGGATCGCCGTTGCCGAAGTGTAGACCAGTTCATTGGTTTATGTGATTGTCATGGTAGGGGTTTGCTCTTAATGCTTCATTCACAGTTTCCATTTTCCAGTTTTCCACTTTCAGGTGGTACTTCGCCCAACCATTGTAATTGGTGTCTGGGTTGCCTGGTGTACATTCAAGCAAGGTCAATTGCTGTCTTGGTGTAATTGTATTTATTGCTGCTATCTTACCAATGTCTTGCAGATCACGAAGAGAGAGAATAAAAAAATCTGAATCCAAATAAATGATAAAATGTCTGCTGATTTGTGAAACGTTTGAATTTTTAGCTGAAAGTTTGTTGACGTTTTAGGTGTCAAACAGCAATCAAAGCAAAACAGTAAATATAAATGTGGGCCAAGTGAAAAGTAGGTGGGAATTTTCAAATGTCTTGACACCAGAATGGTGGTAACACCTGAAAATAAGCAGGGTTTTGAATTCGACCAAATAAATCTGTTCTTTTCTGCTTTCACTGAGAGACACTTGTTACCTTCATTCAATCTGTCATGCTGTACCCAGAAACAGCAGCCTGATCACTGTCTGGGTTTTTGTTTGGTATCCTCACAGAGATCTTGGAGACAAAAATAGAAAAACAACATAATGGAGTTCTGCATGCAGCTGTGAGGGCACTCTGTAACACGAGCATAATGACAAATGTGACGAAGGCAACACAGAAGTGAATATCACGCTCAGTTCAGTCTACTGTATGTCAAAACTTGACTTGCTTGTGTGACAAACTTATAATATTTACAGAATATTTACAGAAATCTATCACATGATGCCACTTTAGCAGCTTCATTGCACGATTTAAAGAAACTGAAAGTCAGACAAAGTCAGACCAGCAAGAGTAAGGGGTTTATTCAGCATAATTACCTGAGAAAATGTACAAACTTACAAAAGCTGTCTGAGCACAGCTGTAACATGTGGGGAGGAAAGACTCATGCGAGATTAGATTGCTTTGAGTGGTTTCATTAAATGCTGCTGAAAATCATGAAATGATGTTACTCATCACTATAGCAATTACCTTAATTTCCATCATGATAGGGTGCATCTTATATTTTCTTTCAACATGAAAAACAAGATATTTTTAAAACACTCTAGGCTTAGGAAGCATAAAGGCTAAATGATATTAAATTTTTGTGTTTCTTGCTTACCCCTGCACCCTTCCCTGTAGTGAGTATGTGTTTTGGCAGCACCCACTAATTTACATTTGTGGGAAGTTTACTGATTGCCATGCATCATCCATAAAACGATACGTCCTGCAGAGCATTGCTAATTCTTCTCTGGGATGTCTAATTAAATTCTCTGTAGGAGCAGTAGTTATTAGTCAGCATATGTTTGGTAAAGAAAACTGTCATTTTCCCTAAGATGGTCTCCCTGTGTCGCACAATGATTCCCGAAAACAGAAGCAGCTCTCCCTCCTGTTTTCAGAGATCAGCTGCATAAAGTTAGACTTTCTAAAGTGGTCTTAGCCCCGTTCTCTCATGGCTGCACTTGCTCTTGTATCTATTTCACAATAAAACAGATTTACACCATAATACCTTTGATATATTCTGCTGAGCATCTTTATGGACAATAATCAAAATACAACGAAGAAAACAATCTGGACCTAACTAAATCACATTTCTTGAAGTATTTGGAATGGTTTGTAATTAATGATTGAGTATTAGGGCCACCATAAATGATTCAATTTAATTCAATTCAGTTTGAATGACATTGCCCAATATTACAGCACAGTTGTCTCATCAGGCTTCACTAATTGTCCAAAACATAAAATCAGTTCTAACATATAATCGCTGATTGGTAAACTAAACTAAACAGACTAAACTAAACCTGCCCTTAGACCCTCCTTCTCGATAAGTAAAAACTCCTAAAAAAATAAACAGATACCAGAAAAATAAAAAAGAAGAATTTTCAGGAGTGTCCACATGTAGGTAGGGTCCTCTCTCAGGATGGACAATTGATGTGCCAAGGGGGGGTTAAAAAAGAAAAAGCTTATCTAACACTACAACTACATGTTGGAATAGTCCAGCAGATTGGCTTCATTCAGATGGGTTTGGGGGACAGCTGGGGGGGGGGGGGGGGACGAGCCAGAGGTGAGGTCCACAACCAAGAACAGGAGCACAGATGAACCAACCGGAATCTGGAATCAGAGCGACACTCCAAGCCCCTCACAAAGAGAGACAACACATGAAGGGTACTGCACCAAACAGAGGCATGGAGAACTAAATGATAAATAAATGATTAAGAATAGAGGAGAAGTAAATGACAATAGAAGACAGAACTGCAGTGCACCATACTTTCCCCAGATCCTAACTTCTAACAGCCGACTAGCAACTAATGTTATTGAACTGTAATTAAACACGTTAATGGTTAGTTGCATGCACATTGGCACATAAAGCAGATGGTAGTAATAATAGAAATAATAGAAAATCAATATTTTATCATATAAATATTAATACAATATAGCATTAATCTAAGCAGAAGGAATGGGCCACCCAGGTCCAGTTTATGAAACCGTCTTCCTTCTGCTTAGATCCGTAGAGAAACATGTATAATGGATGTAATGAAAATAGTAATTATTCCCTCAAACTTCATTACAGTAGGTTAGGTAGGGGGGCCATAAGTTAAATAATCTCTGAATACTAACTAGTCTGACAATAAGCCTATCCAAAGTGGAATGTTTTCAGTCTAACTTTGAATGTAGAAACTGAGTCGGCCTCTCTTCCATGAGCTGGGAGTTTATTCCATAAAACAGGAACTTGATGACTAAACGCTCTACCTCCAACTTTTACTAATTCTAGGAAAAACAAGGAGTCCAGCATTTTGGGAGCGAAGTGTTCTATATGGGTGGTAAGGCGCTATGAGGTCTTTATGGTGTCATATCATGCAAGGCCTTAAAGGTAAGCAGGAGGAACATGATTCTAAATGAAGATAAATGTAGCCAGTTGGCTTTGCTTTAGCACTGGAAACCTGGGTTCACTTCCTAGGGGCGCAATAAACAAAAAAATCCAATGTGGGTCCTTAGGCAAGACCCTTCACCTGGCTGTACGTCTGGGTCTCCCTGTGCCTTGGAAAACTTTCTGCCAAACCACCTGTGCCAATCAGTGAAAGCTGATCTGCTGTGAGGAACCCTAACGGGATGCGCCAGAAGGTGAACATCATGAAAATGAAGTCATAAAATTATGAGAAAAAAGTAACAATTTTACAAGAAAAAGTTATACATTTGTAAGAAAAAAATCAGTGAATAAAGTCCTAAAATTATGAGAAAAAGTTATAAGAAGTAAATTTACAAAATTCAAGTGTTACATTAATGAAGCAACAATCTGTTTACTGAGGAAATATAAACAACAACAAAAAAGAGCCAATATCATGTTTTAGTCTGAGAGGTAGAGCGCATTGTCCTTCACTCCTCAATGGCTGTTTCTCCTGGTTTCACAAAGTCTTTCACTGAGTCAACATTGTTTTATTAAAGTAGGCTACACATTAAAAAGAATTTGCAGGACACTGGTTCTCTTCAGAAGAAGATTCTTGACCCAAAAGAAGTGGATTTTCAATGATCGAGCTGTTTACGCCGTTAGCAGTATAGTAATAGAGACGCAAAAGCATTATGGCAAATAGATTCCCATAATAAAAAACCATAAATGGATGCATTGATGGATTGATGCATGTAATGAGGATGGAGGCTTACACAACCATCTTTACTTTAGAATAAGCATGACTTTTTTTTCTGTTGCTTTTTAAGCAGAACTTTTGGAAAACCATGTTTTAACTACTTTATGAATAAATTCATTTGAATTATTAAAAAAAGGAAAGCAACATTCCGCATAGCTTTAACTATAATGTAAATATACTATGAATGCTGGAGCAATGAAGAAAAAGCAGTGCAGCCTGCCTCTCAGTGAAAAGCTGCAGCTGTCATGGGCTCTAAAGCACGAAACATGTCGATTTAGATTCATACAGCACCAGGAAACTGTCGTGTCAACTCTAAGAACAGCTCTGCAAACACAAACACAGGTTTTTCCACTGCAAAGTGTGAAGCTGCTATTTTTTCTGGCCTTTTCACTTCCACAGGACTGCCAGGTCAAAGCGTTCTCTGTGAATGTGAGAAGATGAAACAGATAAAGAAGACTGAGCAGCTGGAGCGATGCAGACGTTGGAGAGCCGCAGTCACAAAGTGGGAGCCCCAAAGATGAATAAAGAGTAGCCCCTTCATGTTTAAGTCATGCAGTGTGACACGTAAACACCGGAGGCTATCACTCTAGCTCAAGAGAGCGTGAGGGATGTGCTGAGGAGAGCAGTGCAACAAAGCATGAGAGAGCAAAGGCCTCACAGACAGAGATGCTACTGTGTGCATAACAACATGTCCTTCTTCTGCCTCCCACGAGGCTGAGGCATGACTCGGAAAACCAATTGGGTCTCTGCAAAAAGAAGGCTGTTAGAGGTGACTGATGAACAGGACGGACGTTTGCACACCGTTGGTCTTAAAGTCAACTTTTAATGCAACAAGGTTTGTCTTTGTGAATCTGATACCTGTTCTACCTGTTCATGTCATATTACAAGGGTCTAAGATTTGGTTCAGCATCGTATGTTTTGTCATATTTTCACCATATTTTCTATTTTGTCCATTCATATTTAATATTTAACCGTTTCTGTACATACTGTTCCTTTTTTTTCTAGAGATGTGAGTAGAGTATTTCTATTTTATTTTATTTTGTTTATCTTCATAACTCAAAGGCTACTGCAATTTCATTGTATTACCGTGTACAATGACAATAAAAGGATTCTGATTCTGATATGCTGCTCCTCACAGTACCAGAGTCATACTGGAACCCGTAGCCCTCAAGTTCAAACCCAGGTCAGTGTCCACTGCCCCACAGCCTGGGGGCAACAATTGTGAACACTTCACAAAAGTTTCTGCAATCATGTTTCCTCGCTTGGCCTGTGTGAATGGTGCAGCCTGTAGATGTCGTCATGCAAAGGCAAGACTTACCTAGCCTGGCATTTGTGATAGACATGAACCTGAGAGGAGAAACGTATGCAGAGAGAAGTCTGTGATGTGACCTCAGCATTACCCATTTACCCTCCTCCCTCAGCAGACACTGATTACAGCTTGAGGGGGTCAGTGTCTCTGCATTTAGGGCCATGTTCCTGTTGGCAGCAATCAAAGCACGTGAATCATTCTATCTGAATAAGGAGCTCTCCCCTGAAACCTGTAAAGTCTGAGCTGGTAGCTAACCAAACCATCTAGCCCTTTAATATTCCACACAGCATCAGGTTTTTGGTTTAACTTTAGAAAAATATTGTGGAGAGCTGAAATGAAGACTATTATTCTGTAGAAACATACAGAATGACAACACAATAATATAAACCTGTGAAGTGTTAACCATCTGTGGTATGTTTTAATTGCACATAGACTAGTTAGTGTTGGTGTTTTTAGTGTATCTCAAATAGAGAAAACATGGTTCTGGCTGTTCATCTCAGCCTTTACCGCAAAGACGGGACTCTGAATTTCACTGGAACCAAACCTGATAATGTAGCTGAAATATGAAAAGACACTCATGAGCAACGGAGAGGAGAAAATGGGTCACCAATGGAATGGAAATACTCTTCCAGCACACGCACTTAGAGTGACAGACGAGCTACAAGGGGCTCCCATGTTTATATGAGCATGCTTCTGTACTTTTGAAGGCAGGTACATACGTGGTGGGAAAGAAGGACCGGGGTCCACCTTGGGAATACAAGAATACAAGATACAAAGTAAGTACTGTCAGAGAACATGAGCAAAACACACATTCTGTTAGTATTATTTAGTTCTGTTAGTGTAAATAAATACATTTGCACTTAGAAAACAGAAAGGACACATTTTCTGTGAATGCACATGTCTGCCAGTAATTAGAGACATTAAGCAGATGAGGATCCTGTCAGCTCATAAGAGACTCAAAGCATCCCCGTGTCTGCTTTGCAAAAAATCCATTTTCCATTTGCCTGCATGAGAATGATGTGGACGAAGGCATGCAGAGATGCGAGCTTGTGTTTGCCATCCCTGCAGCTTTAACTGCAAAGAAACTTAATCCAGTTTATCCCTTTGAGGCAAACAGAGGGAGCTCGCTCATAGTCAATCTCCTGATTGTTCAGTGACCTTGAGCAAGCAGGTAATAAGATTGCTCTGTTAGCATTAGTGATTGTATGTCAACGAGATGGACACCTGATAAAAAAGGACTCATTAAAACGAAGACCTGATTCACTCAGAAGGGGAGCCTGAGCAACCGTGTACTCAGAAGATAAGGTGGATGTATGCAGAATAAACTACAAGTAGCAGTATATTTACTGTTTTCATAGAAATATTCATGCTTTCCTCTCTTTTAGCTGGTATTTTAAGGTATCTGCGTTCAAACTGTGTTATTAGTGCCTATATATTAACTTGTACTGAGACACATGCAGGCTTCTAAGCATGTCTACTACTTTTATTTGAGCTCAAATGAACTGAGACTCCAAACAGAGAGCGTATAAAGACTGATGCTCCATGTAAAATGTCTAAACACAATTATCCACTAAATAAAATCACGGCTTTGCTTTGTCTGTGGTGCCTTTTGTGGGTTGTTATTTCTTATTCTAATTTACACTTTATACCCGATATCTACATAAGTAGATCAAATATTGATCATAGTGCAAATACGTTTGTACTGCATCCATGTTTCCAGTCCTGTCAGTTTTTAAGCAGGAAGTGTTTTTTTTCACTTTGTAAACAAAAATGATCTAGACTCAATAAAAACAGGACAGAGTTCAAGGGTCTATATTATGCTTTTTTTAAAGTCGTACACCAACTGTAATTGTTTCTATTGTGAAATCCTTCCCAGTGCTCTTTAATTATGATTACGTAGTAGCTAAAATCAAAAACCCTGTGTTGTCTTTAGAACATATTTTCTGCAGAGCTGCAGGAACTTACCAGAAATTCATTTTCGGGTAGTGGGCAGGACTGTTGGCGCCAGTGACGTGCGGTGAGGTTAATGGCTGGTGAGGCACTGACGTCATCAGTCAGATTTACAAACATATGAACCATAATGAGTAACTTATTCACCATTTGATTGACAACAGTTAACGTGTTTTGTTTAAAATATCATTTCAACATGTTTTTTTCATATACAAACTGCAGCATAGAAAAAGACACAAACGTCATTATCGTCTTACCTTTACTTGTAAATAAAGTCCATACACCGCTCCTTCTGAAGAAAATGACTTGCCGCTTGCTATCACTTCTTCTAGTATTTTTTAGCGTCATAATCTCAGGGCTCACCGGCGCCCCCTAACAT
>JAUDJI010000480.1:0-13943 GCA_037389245.1 Oryzias sinensis | reverse complement strand
GTGAGTTAATGTGTTGTGAGTTAATGTATTGTGTTGTGTGTTAATGTGTTGTGTTGTGAGTTAATGTGTTGTGTGTTAATGTGTTGTTTTGTGCGTTAATGTGTTGTGAGTTAATGTATTGTGTTGTGTGTTAATGTGTTGTGAGTTAATGTGTTATGAGTTAATGTTTTGTGTTGTGAGTTAATGTGTTGTGTTGTGTGTTAATGTATTGTGTTGTGAGTTAATGTGTTGTGTTAGGAGTTATTGTGTTGTGTGTTAATGTGTTGTGTGTTAATGTGTTGTGTGTTAATGTGTTGTGAGTTCATGTGTTGTGTTATGAGTTATTGTGTTGTGTATTAATGTGTTGTGAGTTCATGTGTTGTGTTATGAGTTACACCCCTAGTAAATAGAGAAAAAGAAACGAGTACATATGACTAAAAAAGTAGGGGATCCCTGATTAATTGTTTTGTAAGTACTCTCATTTAATGCTGAGTGTTACAATTTGTGAGGCGGCGAAGGGCTTTTTAAACTGTCCCCAGTTTAAGCGCTGATAGCCTCAATTGAGGTCAACTGTAACCGGGGCGTTGAATTTTCCCTGTACGCTCCAGGACACAGCGAGACAACCACACCTCTGCTGAAGAGCGTGACACAACCCCCTCCATCTTGTGGCACTGCCCTGAAAGATTGTACCTCCTAAGGCGAGCTGATCTACCTGGACTTGATCCTCCACCGCCAAGAGGACGACGAGGCGTCAGACGTCTCGATCCAGGATGGTGCCCTGGCAGCTCTTGGATGACTCAGAACCTCCAGCAACAGAAACGGGCTTTGGAGACCTCACCACACTGAAAGCACCATAACTTGGGGAGACCTTCACGTAGACATCTCGAACAACACCTCTCTCATGAGGATTCACACCAACCACCCTTGGCACCTTGAACTGTCCTCGTAATGCGTTCTGGTCACAGAGCCAAACGACATCTCCAACAGTGAGGTTTCTTTCAGCAGTATGCCACTTACTACACACGCAGTAAAGTCAGAAGCCTCTGTTTGATTTTAGCGAGACCCTTTTTCTCCAAAGCCAGTGGTGAAATGTTAATTCATGCTTTTACATCATCTAGAATAGGCTATTTTAATGCTCTTTCGGGTTTTAAGAAAAATACCATCAGTTGCAGCTTGTACAAAACTCGGCTGAAGGCATTTTAACTAGAACCAGAAAGAAGGAGCCCATTACTCTGATTTTGAAATCTTTGCACTGAATCCCAGTCAGCTTTAAGGTCAATTTAATTTTTTTTTAATAGTTACAGAAGTTACAAAAAAGATACAAAAGTTGGACTGGCCCCTCATATTTATCAGGTTCACTTTTAGTTTATGACCCTTCCAGACCCTCAGATCCATAGGTGCAGGTCTGCTGGTGGTCCCAAAGGTAAGAACTATAACCCACGGCGTGGCCTGGGCCTCGATTGTGGAAGGTGTGGAGGATCTGAGGGATTCATCCAATGTGGAGGTTATGAGGAGAAAAAACTTAAAAAGCATGTAAAGCTTTCACATACTTTTTACTTGTCCACATGTTTTCATTTGATTTTATAAATCTTATTAACACTTAATTCGATTTCTTTTGATTGTACTGGTGGGATGTGTATGAGTTTATGTGTCTTTATTTATTTAATTTTTATTATTATCATTAGTATTATTTTGAATATGTTTACTATTTTAACTACTATTTTTTTAATCTAACTAATATCTGTTTTATTATGGGAAGCACTGCTCTGTAGCAGGAAAAGTGCGGTTTAAATAAAGTTGAATTGAGTGGCCCTGCTAACCTGAAGGGGGCAGCACTTCCGTTAGTGCTTCCTTCCTCCCTTGACGAACACAAAGCATCAACTTCCGGTCGACAGTTGGCTCACTGTCCGTTCAACATTTCTGCTCAGGGATTTACTGCACATTTCGCTGAGTTAGTAAGTTCTCTTTAAAAAGTTTTAAGCGTTATTATTTGTGTGTCCGTGCTTGCACTCAAATGTGACTATTATGACGAGCTATTAGGAAAGCGGTAAATAAGCTAGGATAACATGCTAACATGTGTGTTGTGTGTGCTTGTATGCATCCTCCTCGTGAAGCTAACCCAATTCAATACAACTTCTTCTTGTGACTGTGGCAACCCTTTTGTGAAGAGTAACGTTTTATATAGTTCAAGTGAGTAAATTGAATAGAACAAACTTTCTGTATTCATGTATTTTATGTAGTAAGTTACCGGGTTATGCTGTGATGTCGGCGAGCTCCAAGAGGAGACGAGCCTCCTCCTCTCCCAGCAGCAGCAGCGCTGCCAGCGGAGGCGCGGATTTGGACGATGCCTCGACTCCTGGGAGAAAAAGAAAGAGAACTTCATATATTCCTCCTGTGGATACAGTAAGAACATCTTCAACAGCTTTTTGTTTCTATCTTTTTATTATATATATAATATATAAAAGTTTTTACAGTTCTGCTAGTGCTACGGAATGCATGAAAGTACATTTAAGGGTTGCATTCTAATAATTGTGTTTTTTTTTTTCTTACAGATTGCTGTATGTCACGAACTGTTCCACGCTGTCAGGGACTATAAGGATGACCAGGGGAGGCAGCTTTGTGAGGTTTTCCTTCGGGTACCAAAGAGGAGGTATGGTGACTGATTATCCCTGATTGTCTATGTTTTTGCAACACAATTTAGAAATGGCTACCAACATCCTGCTGAGAACATGCATTACAAAACATTCAAATAATCGTAAAATAAATATATAATAACCCAGATCACACTAAAGGGGAGAGGAATATTAAAACTAAATTGAAGTTAAAGTTCAAGCCCCGTTAGCACGTGCGTGGGGGACATTTATTCTCCTCAACTGACCCGACTCCCGCGGGAGCGGTGTGCTGCCGTAACAGCCGTTCATCACGGACTGCATGTATTTAGAAAATTACGAGCGAATAGATACGTTCTAGAAAGGAAAGTAAGGAACTACTTAATGTGGTGTGGGGAGGGAGGGGGCTGTCAAGTTTCCTGCTTTCAAGCCCCGTCATTGTCCCGCCCCCAAGAGTCATTTACCCCACTGTGATAGGTTGGTCATCTCCGTGCACGACAATGAAAAAGTGTCATTCATTAAAACTGGCGGGCTGCAGTAACATTAAATTTTCATTTAAGGCGGGGGGGCGCAAAAATCATCTTGGGGGCCGCAAATAGCCCGCGGGCCGCGAGTTTGAGACCCCAGCTGTACACTAGCCGCAGGCCGGACGAATGAATCAATAGTTCACTTACTCATAGCTTAGACGCACATATCAGGTTGTGACTATATTTGTCTCCGTTTCCTTCCCACAAATGTTTACGCGCGCGCGAATATCTCTAGGCCCCGCCCCTCCACATATTTTAGCCACTTACAGTGACTTATTCTTCTCACAAGCATTGGCCGCCTCACAGACGGGCATCACGCGAGAGTGTGCGCTCGCGTCGCAGATTATTTCATTGATCATTGACGTGCCCCTTGCACATTTAATGTATAAAAAAATACAGAGGGTGGGGGAGGACAATTTACTGGTAGCACATGTGCGACTGGATGTAAAATTCAGTCGCACACTCTCAAACTTTGGTCGCAAAATGCGACCAATTGGTCGCAGTCTGGAGCCCTGCCTAGACTAACATAAACAGGAGAAAACACGGGCAAAGAAAAGGGCAGCCCCCCCTAGCTTTACTTAAACATAACTACACCAAACAAATGACTACACAGAGTGGGCCTGAACACAAAACTACAAGGAACTACACAGTGCAACAAAAACTACACATCAGGTGGAGTAGAGCACCAAGCTGCAGTGGGGGCAGTTGGAGCAGAGCTCCCCCTCGCAGGCCGGAGGTCCCCTTTTCCAAGACATATTCTGCTTCATTTCCATCCAGTTGTGTTGTTTTTCTGTGTATTTCAGTCTTCTTTAGCAGCAGTGTTTGTGTTTCATACTGATTCATTCACTGACTCCTCTTCTCCTTTGGTTTTATTGGTTTAGGAATCAGCCTGATTATTATGAAGCAGTTTCCCAGCCCATCGACATGACAAAAATCCAGAACAAGCTCATATCCGAGGAGTATAATGATGTGGAGCAGCTTACTGCCGACTTCCAACTGATGTTCAACAATGCCAGATCCTTCTACAAAGTATACAAATGACATTCATTCTTTGTACTTGCTGCATTTTTCTATTTCAAGTGTGTTTTTCAAGCTAATCTTGGTCGTGTACTCTTTCACTCATCCTTTCCAAATCTGATTTAGCCTGACAGTGAGGAGTACCAAGCAGCATGTAAGCTGTGGGACGTGTATGTGCAATCAAAGAATGAGTTTGTGCAGCCTGGAGATGGAGAGGATGAAGATGGGGATGATATAGAGGAGAATCCATGGCTATCTGCTGAAGAAGAGGCAAGTTCTCTGTTGTTCTCTTTTTTTCGATCTAAAGATGTACTTTGAAATTCTTTGCTGAGAGACATTCTGACGATCTGTTTTAGACCCCAGGCAGCAGTCTGAAGGAGGTTCTTGAGCAGCTTTTGGAGGCGATCGTGTTCCACACCGATTCCTCGGGGCGATGTGTCAGCGAGTTTTTCCAGAAACTGCCTTCGAAAGTGGTACGTTTTTATAATTGTATATTTCTTTGCAACAGCGGAGCTGGAAGTGTTGTCCAGAAAAGAAAATTAGCGATTTTTTACATTCCAAATTTAGTTTTTGATTTTAATTATTTCCTCCCTGCTTTTACTTTTTCTAACAAAAATGACAAGTGATGGAATATGTTTAACAAAAACTCTTTTATTGCAACATCTCCTTTGGAAATGGTCTCTTATACAAAGTCAATTCAAATACAAACTGTATAAATGTTTGCAGACCAAACAGCTTTAGAAATAAGGGGAAAAAATGGTTGTCCAGAGGCAACCTGGCAAGTAAACTTGGTTGTCCTCTCCAATTTTTGGTTGTCCTTGGATACCAATATTCAACAGCAACGAAACCTACTCAGATGTCAGTACTTATATCTTTATTTCTTCTGTACATCTAATATCAACCGCCTCTTATGATGGACATTTAAAAAACTCTTTAAATATTAAAAACAAACATTTTACTAAATATTGAAGCATCTGGTTACACAAAGTATTGCCAAACTAAATCTTTTTGTGTTTTTGGAGACCTCTAGTGGTCGCACCAGGTAGTGTTGTTCAACACATATTTAAATACCGGTAATCTGTATTGAAAAGTACACATGTAGAAACAGAAAGGATTACCTTAACATGCACACACTTCGTTTGTCAGTCGAAAGAATTTGCTGCATACGTCTCAATTCAGAGGTTGCCAAAAACTAACCATTGAAACTGGAAAATTTGTGGAAAAATACCAAAATGTTGAATAAAATACCAGGTTGTCACACGGAGAAACCATCAGGTTCATTTTGTGAAATCTGGTGGTCTCGGACAACCGGATAACCGCTTATGTTGAACGCTACAAAGCAGCAGATGTTTTGGGAGCTACCACTAGCTTGAGCATCTCATAAAGAGAAATACTAGAACGACTCGGCAGAACATTTCTGGGAGCAGCTGCCTTGAAACGGACTTAGCTGCATTTGGTTTGATGCCCCAAGTTTGAAGTCACAACCAGAGACCAAAATCTCATTTTTTACTCACCAGACGAGATGACTGGTAGATTAAAAAAAATACCAATCAAATGATTTCTTTATTTTACAAACAAAATATATGCGTTATTTTAGAAAACTGATATTAGGTTTAAATGCAGACAGAGAGGAAGTCACAACATCATGAAAAGATCAGATAAAAACAACACAACACTATCAGATCTTCCGTTTTTCCTAAGGAATTGCTGTATTGATTTCTAATCAGTCTTTGCTTCTGCTTTTGGGATTTTCATGCCGTCTATGAAAAATTGGATTTTCCATCCTAAATGAGTTGTTTGTGTTTTCCTGCTGAAAAATGTCCCCATGGGAAGAGGGCTTTCAGTCTGTAGTCTGAACCAGCTGGAAAGATTCAAACCTGCTGAGAAAACAAAGAGACATTTACTGAAGGGGGCAGGTTTTTTAATTTTGCCTCCAGTTGATACATTTTTACATGTAATCCCAACAAAAACAGTCTAAAAACAGGACCATGTTTTGGATTCTGACAATGACAGTATAGATGCAGCGTTTTCAGCTGAACCCTGGCTCTGTAATGTAACAAAGACACTTCTTTTACAGGTTATGTGAAAGTTCTATAAATTTAATTTGTTGCATATATCTGCCACGTCGTAAAGTCTGCTCCGTGAAAACTATATATGACTTCAAACCGGTCCATGTTTACTTTTTTGTCGTACTGTATTATGGTATTGATAAAAGGTTTGTGGTAAAAAAAATTTGAATTGCTAAGATGAGCACACTGGACCTATTGTTTTGGCCTTTTGATTCGATTTGAAGCTCATTGAATTGCTCTATAATCCCACTTGTTAGTGTAAAGTAAGGCTGGAAGTCTGTTATAATAGGAAAATTCCATAAAGTTAATTATTCTTTTGCAACAATTTGATTTCTAGCTGTGTCACAATGTTCATGCATTCATTCGCCAGAGAACATGCCCACTCTTCACAGAAAGGTCCCCTGTTTTTAGGTCCCCCCAGCAAGGACTTGAACCAGGGGCTTTCTTTCTGTGAGGCAAGAGTGCATACCACTGCACCACTAAGCAGCCTGTGTCACAGTGTCCTGAACCCTCGTAATTGCTTATTTTCATTTCATGTGTGCTTTCTAAGCTTTTGAAAGCAATTATAGGTCAAAAATAATTGCCATCAAAAATGGATCAATTACATGAATTTATTACAGGTCACAAGAAATTAATTGCACAAATAAATGAATCACATGACAGCACTTAAAAAATACACATTCCTAGATATGCGCTGTTGGAAAAACGAGGGAGTTTTTTTCTAGTATAGGTTGTTCTTTAGCTTTTAAAAAAAAATGAAGCAGATGTGACGGCAGTGGCTCAGGTGGTAGAGCAGGTCGCCCAATGACCGAAGGGTCGGCGGTTCGACCTCCAGCCAGCTGTTGTTGTGTCCTTGGGCAAGACACTTTACCCTCCTTGCCTCCAGTGTGGCTCCACTGGTGTGTTAATGTGTAAGAATGATCCCGGTGATGGTCATAGGGGCCGTAGGCACGAACTGGCTGTCAGTCTGCCCCAGGGCAGCTGAGGCTACAACAGTAGCTACTATCACTAAGAATGAATAATGGACACAGTGTAAGTGCTTTGAGCAACAAGAAGAAGTGCAGATAGATCTAAGCCATTATTATTATTATCGTATTATTATTATTATTATTATTATTATTAGGTGTGCATACAAGATTTTTCTTCCCACTATTGAAGGACTAAAGTACAGTCCCTCTTTACACCTGATTTGCTTCGCTGTAGTTCATGATTGCTAGAATGGTGAACTTCTTTTATGTGGGTTTATCTAGTGACTTTTCACTATTGTTCTTTATTTGTTGCTTTGTCTTTTTTGAATCTAGCAATACCCAGACTACTACGCTATTATAAAGGAGCCAATAGATCTGAGAATAATTGCTCAGAGAATACAGGTACTTTTGCTATTTGTGGTTTTGCATCTTTCAGAGAACAGTAGAATTGTCGACTCCTAACTAGTGAATTGTATTTTTGTTTCTTTAGATTGGACATTATAAATCTATCAGTGCTATGACGAAGGACATTGACCTCATGACCAAAAATGCCAAGACTTACAACGAACCAGGATCTCAGATTTCTAAGGTCAATCTTTTTCTTCTTATGATTTTTTTCGAACAATGTATCACTTTAATTTGAAGTTTTGAGGACGTGACACTTTTATAACATTTACTTGGTCTTTTACCAGGATGCTAACACCATAAAGAAAGTATTTATCCAATTAAAGACTGAACTTGAACACGCTGAACCTACATCGAGCGTCCTCATCAGGTAGGGTTTAGTTATCACTGGTATCAAAGAAAGTCTAGGATTTTAAGAGGATGTTGTTTCTATCCCGAAACCGAAGGTCTGGACAGGGGGGCCGTCTCTCCGGCGGTACTGTTGCTCTTCAATATGGCTCAGAAAGTGAGGAAGATCCTGTGCTTTCAGGTAGGTTTTGGTCATTTCTGAGCCAGATAAACTGTGTAAAACTCATTGCCATTTTGTTGTTTGTATGCAGGCAGACCCAGTCCAATAAAAATCATGTTTTGTTTTTTAACATGTTCTTGTGACATTTTTCTCATGATGGAGGACATATATTAAGAAGTTAAGGTTAAAATTGTATTTCTGATTTTATTTTTTATTCAGTTCGTTGTGAATAAAAGGGAATACCGTATATTCCAGACTATAAGCCGCTACTTTTGTCATACGCTTACAGCCCTGCGGCTTATTCAATGAGGCCGCTGGTTTATGGATTTATTTGACGGCTGCCAGGAGCGCTCTTTCAGTCTCTGAGGGGAGGCTGAATGCATGATCCAACTTCCACCCTATTTGTTTTAGACAAACCAACAAGCAGCCAATCAGCATGGACCTCACTTCAGCTCTAAGGCCCCTCAGTCATGGTTCAACAAAAAGAAACACCCATGCCCACAATCCTTTGGTGCCATTAGACCCAACGTGCACGTGATCGCCACTACAATATGACAGAGCTTTCAAGTTAAAAGCAATCGTTAAAGGCAGCGTGAAAAATCCACCATGACAAAAAAAAAATCACTTTTACGCACTCCGACACTGTGTCAGATCCACTTGGTATATGATTATGAAAACATCGGTATATTTATTAAAGATAACCATTCACTACCTGCTAATCTAAACTCTGCAGACATCATTCTCCTCCTCCATTCTCCGCCTGAAAAAGATCCCACCCTGCCTTCCAGCTACCGTCCCATCTCTCTGATCATTGCAGATCTTCAAATTATATGTAAATATCTTGATAGGAGACTAGAGAAGATCGCTCCCCAGAGAATTCTCCCTGATCAAACGGGATTTATTAAAGAAAGACACTGCAGAAACATCGCTGAAAGATTTATTAATCTAATAGACTTTACCTCTATTAAGAAACAGGAAGCAACCCTAATGTCATTTGAGAAGCATTTGATAGGGTGAATCGGACGTTTCTGCTAGCTGCTTTATAAAAGTTTGAGTTTCGTAAATAGTTTATTAATTGGATTGAAATCCTTTATCACAATCCAAGTGCATCTGTTAAAACCAATAAACAAACCTCTGTCACCTTGTCCTCCAAAGAGGCACCAGACAAGGGCGTCCACTGTCCCCCTCTCTCTTTGCTTTATTTATTGAACCTCTAGTGGCAGCTATAAGACAAAATAAAGACAGAAGGAATTAAAACAAAACACATCCATCATAAAATTAGTCTTTAAGCAGACGATGTATTACTCTCCCTCCAAATTTTGGAATCTTCAATCTCCAGAGTAGTGGCAGTTATTGACACGTTTTCATCCTTCTCTGAATACGCCATTAACTGGAATAAATCAGTACCTCATTAATAACTCTAAAACCAGGAAATATAAAATATTTAGGCGTCACTTACTCCTCCATTGTGTTAGACTTAGAGGAATTAAATTTTGTACCATTGCTTAAAAATATTATGGGTGATCTATGGCGATTGGTGAACTTGCCCACATTGCTCACAGGTACAATAGCTTCAGTTAAAATGAAAAACACATACAAAATCAACTACTTATTTTTTATGATTCCTATACATCCACCCGAAACATGGTTTAAATCATTAGATACATCCATATTTAAGTTTTTATGGGAAAATAAACCCCCAAGAATCAGCTTAAAAACCTTGAAAAAAGTTAAATCCCTTGTTGGATTCAAATTTCTTAACTTTTACAATTACTTCTTTCCTAAAAGATTACAACATATTTTTAAATGGCATAATAATAATCCGGTAGACCACTCATGGATAGATGTGGAACAGTTATTATGTGAAGAGATTAAACTATCAGATCTTCCTTTTATTGGCAGCAAGCTTCACATTTGCTTGAATTGTATCAATATCAGACACACGTTAACAGCCTGCTGGGATTACTTTAAGATGAATAACTTCTCACACCGAGCAAACTGACACCCATTTGGAAAATCCAAATCCATACCCAAAAATGTATTTGAATACTGATGTTCAATAGCTCATACAATATTAACAGGATAAAAAATAGATACATATTTTTTTGTTTTTTACTGCAATATCATAATCAGCATTCTATTTGATGAAAACACTGATTTTGAAATTGACTGGATATGATAACTAAACATGTTTTTAGCATTTATAAACGCAAGCAAGATTAGGTAAAGCTATTTCATAAGGAAGAAGGTCTCTGTTAAAACAGTGTTTCATAAACCTGGCATTCAATACATTGTTGTCTGTATTGTCAACAATACATTATTTACCACAAAATCTTTTTGGTAAGTACAAAAGTAAGTATTGTTTTTTTTTGCAGAAATGATATTTAGATACATTTCACATACATATTTGTTAAGATTGAGAACAAGCCACTTCACTCTAACAGCATAGTGATCTGATTAAATCAAAATTAAACAGTACTTTGCAATCCACAGATGACACAATCATAATTCTACCGCGCTTGGTTTGGGCAATACCTACTCAAGATTTTGCGCAAAGATCTTTTTTGAATCTAAAGATTGTACAAATCAAACAATAATTATCTTCCTTAATCAAACCAAGGTTTACATAGAATAGTTGATGTTTTAGAATATGTATTTTTCATGTATTTTCGTAATTTATTTTCAACGGAACATTCCGGTGGGCACAAGCGAGAATGGAAAAGTCCATTGTGATCAGATGAAGGGGGATTAATATGTTCAGAAGACTTGCTTAAGCTTAACTGGTAGAGCAAACACGTTCTATGCTGTTTTATAACGTATGTATTTTCATAATGATGGCATAATAAAGTGTAACACAAAAAATTAAATCTATTTATTGCATTTTTGGGATACCCTTTGAGTATTTTCATATTGTGACCGACCCAGCGCCATCTTGTCACATTTGCGACGTACATCTGATGATCCAGAATATGACGAGGACGAACAGGAAAAACGAATTAGGAATATAATATTTGGCGGACAAGATTAAAAAAAAAAGTGGTAAGCTATATTAACTTATATGACATAGAATAAATCACCATTACGCCCCACGCAGCTGGTAAAGATTATAAAGTGGGTTTAAACATCTTGAGAAGGAAGCAGACTAACAGAGCAACTAGCTAGCTTGCGCTAGCACTAGTTTAGCTGCTTCGTCACTTTTTTGTAGTATGCTTAATACATCATAAATATACTTTAAAATAAAATTAATGAGATTTTGGTTCTGTTTAAAATATGTTAAATTTGATTTTCGTTTAGTTAAAATGTATTTCACTGAAAGAAGTATGCTATTGTAGTCAGCTAAGTTGAGTTATTGCTAGCCCAATACTGCTCAACTGCATCTGTTTTATGCTAGGGTTGCCAGATTGGGCAGTTTCCCACCCAAATCGGCCAGTTTGAAAGACTGTTTGTCATGAATGCTGGATGATCTTAATGTTTGAATGAAAACTGACTGATATTAAAAAATTCTGTCTTTTAAGTTTGTGACTTACTATTGTTAGCAGAAATTAAATCATAATTTTTGATAACTTCTACTATTGAACAATGATAGTCTGCAAGTACAACAGCCACGGCATTAAAAAACTGCAGAAAAAGTACAGAAGCCCAACATAGATGATGTATACCAGTTTTTGGATCTGGAGATTCAGGCCAGACGAGCTTATATTGACTGTGGAGCCATTTTTATTTTTGCCCTAAGCAGATACACAAAGAAGTTACTACATTGGAGATACTAAAGTAAAAAAGGTTTTGTCTGCTTTATAGCCAAAGGAAGATCCAAACACCTTCATTCAGAAGAAAGGCCTGTCAAGTCCAGTCTTGGTGTTCGATGTCAGCAGATGCATCTTTCTATTGGTTTGATGCCAGTTACGTTTGAAAAAGAAAAGCTTCACGAGGGTCTGATTTTCTAAATGGAATATTACACTACATTTGACCTACACAAAATGCGTGGCCACCCTTCTGTCGTTCAGACAGAGCTTTTTCAGGATACAACTCACACGCGGGACATCACCACGACATGAATAGCATTAAAGTAATTTGTTGGAAGATAAATTGCTTTTGCAGTTTGGTGTTTCTGTTCTTTGAATGAGTATTCTGATTGTGTTGTTAAAGAAATAGTTGTATTTCTAGTGCTTTTGTTTAATTTTTTTACACACATCTCAGTTTGTAAGTTGAATGAAACAATCGAAAAGTGAATTTGCTTTCATTCTTTTTAGTATTGAAATGAGAAAATAACTCTTTTGCAACAGCTTGTTTCAAGATTTATTTTCTGAATTTTAGTAGACAATACATTTTAATCAAGCTCCTAAATCCTAGTTTCTAGTTTTTTTTGTCTTAAATTACTGCTCAAAATAAGTGTTTTTGCCTAATTTCAAAATTTAACCTATTTACTTAGATATTTTTACTTAAATCAAGACATCTTGTTAAGTAAAATTTACTAGCTGCACTGGCAGATAATTTGACTTATTTCTAGTCAATTTCTACTAAAAACAAATACTTTTTTTCTAGAAGTAAGATGGGGTTTTTTTGCAGTGTGAAAGTAACATCATACAAAATTGATCAAAAATGTATGTTGTATATAAGTAATAGTGGTGTCACGATTTGGACTTTAAATCGAAATCGATCGAAATTAAGTCACAGTCTCGAACTTCGAATTATTTATTATTATTTATTATTTATTACTCGCCAAGCGGAAAAAAACACTTGTTGAAGTGCTGCGAGTCAACCTCCTCTAACAGCCGCTCAAAAGGTAGCATGGCAATTGCAGATGCAGGAGACCCATCGACAGAACTCGAATCCCCTCCTCTTTCACTGAAGTCGCTTGTTTGGAAGCAGTGTTAGAAATAAGGGGAAAAAAATGGTTGTCCTCTGGACAACCTGGCAAGTAAACTTGGTTGTCCTCTCCAATTTTTGGTTGTCCTTTGATACCAATATTCAACAGCAACGAAACCCACTCAGATGTCAGTACTTGCATCTTTATTTCTTCTGTACATCTAAGAGCAACTGCCTCTTATAATGGACATTTAAAAAACTCTTTAGATATTCAAAACAACCATTTTACTAAATATTGAAGCATCTGGTTACACAAAGTATTGCCAAAAAATTGAAAACTAAATCTTTTTGTGTTTTTAGAGACCTCTAGCGGTCACACCAAGTAGTGTTGTTCAACACGTATTTGAAAACCGGTAATCCTTTTTGAAAAGTACAGATGTACAAACAGAAAGGATTAGCTAGCATGCACAGACTTCGTTTGTCAGTCGAAAGAATTTGCTGCATACGTCTCAATTCAGAGTTTGCCAAATACTAACCCTTGAAACTTGAAAAATAGTCGAAAAATACCAAAATGTTGAACAAAATATCAGGTTGTCACACGGACAACCACCAGGTTCATTTTGGTTGTCCTCCGTGAAATCTGGTTGACTCGGACAACCGGATAACCGCTTATGTCGAACGCTGTGAAGTATTTTGGATTTCCACCAGTGAGTTATGTTGACAACGTTCGCGTTGTCGAAAAAAAACAACCAAGTGTTTGTAAGCTGTGCTATGTGCGTGTACCATATTCTCTCACTGGCAGCACGACTAACATGGCAGGGCATCTCCGCAGGCACCACAAAAACATAGATTTATTTATTTATCTGTTAAACCAGTGCTTCTCAAATAGTGGGGCGCATCCAGATTAGATGCCGGGGGGCGCGCGAATTAGCAGCGGCCTTAGGCACTGGTGCGCAAATTTAACGGGGGTCAGCGGTGACAGCGGCTCAGTGCTTGGAAAAATATCTGCGCCACTGTTTGTTTCTTATTATCTCTTATATCACAGAGTTTGTAAT
>JAUDJI010000479.1:0-13944 GCA_037389245.1 Oryzias sinensis | reverse complement strand
GATGGATGGATGGATGATGGATGGATGGATGGATGGATGGATGGATGATGGATGGATGGATGGATGGATGATGGATGGATGGATGGATGGATGGATGGATGGATGGATGGATGGATGGATGGATGCAGTGGCGGTTCTACCCTGAATTACTCCCCGGGCGAGACCCTCCCCAGGCGCCCCCCCCCTCATAGAGTCACTTTGTCCGTGTCAACTGACATGTTTTATTGTCATTGAAATTAAGAAATTGATTGAAAAAAAATATGTTTATCAGAATTCTGCACTGCATTATAACAGTTATCAGAACATAAAAAATAAAAGACCATAAGCATTGCAAAAATACAGGAAAATATTTAATCAAACACAATATTGAATAAATAATATAAAATAAATATTATAAAGCACAAATCTTTTATCACACAAATAACACACTAAAATAAATATAACTGCAGCACCAATACACTAAGAACAGAAAACACTAACTAAAACCTAACCTTTCTAGCCTTCCTTGATGCAAGCTCTTCAATAACATCATCATATGAAATCTGCCCCCTCCCCTGAATGATTGATACTAACAACAGCAGGTTAGTGAGTCGCTTGTGAGACATCTGTGACCTCAGGTATGATTTGAACCACTGGAGTTTGGAAATTTAGGAAATTTAAATAGTCATGCTCTATATCAATCTCTACTTCAGAGAAGAACTAGCTCATGTTTGCTGTCTTCAATCCTTTGACTGGTACATTTTTAGTTAAGATCTGTTACATTATGTTTTGTTACCATAGAGTTGTAGTAAATGGTAAATATTCATCTTTAAAACTACCTACAGATTTATGCAAATTCTATTAACTTATATTATAACCCAACATTCATAAATAAATAATAAATAAACTTCATTCATGCAGGCTCGAAATTAACCCCTAAGACTAACCCCAGCAGCAGCAGCAGCAGCATGCTACCAAGACAGCTTATTTAACATTATGAACTAATATACAACAGCAAAACACAACAAACCTTTGTGTTACAGCAGAGCAGACAGACACATGAATCATAACTAATGTTACAAGTTAAACCAGAGCAAACGTTTAAGAAGAAAAAATCTTAAAAATGACGTTATTTGCAACATTTGGGCCTACTTCAGGTTTTGTCATCAACCAAAAAAATGTTTTTCTCTGCAACGTTGTTGTTGCAGGGCAGGTAGCATTAGAAAACATGCATCTAGCTGTGAGGACAAACCTTTGTCTTTATCTCTTTTCTCCTCTTCTTCTTTCCTTTCTTTAGGCACCAGATGACTTTGACCTTTTTTTCTCCATATTTCAGATGTTTTTTGCATTTAGCATAAATGTCATCACAAAGGCATCAAGTCCGTCGGCTAAACCAACTGTCACCTCAGTGACAGCATTGTTTTGTGTTTTTTATTTGAGCATTTCACACAAAAGTAACCCCAAAAAGCATGATTTCTTATACCTTTATTAAAATTTAGCTTAGAAAATGTCACCATATGACTGACTTTTTAAAAAAGTTTATAAAGTAGATCCCACCCCTCACCCTTGTCACCCACCTGGCCAATTCATTTGGAAGCGACTCACAGGTGAACTGACTCGCCGCAACCCCCCCTCCTCCCCCCCTTTTCTCCACACATTTCCAGCAGGAGCGCGTGCTGCTGCACTGAGGGGCGCCAATTCACTACACGGCGGCGCTGTCGCAGTTTTTATTTTTATGTTTTCATCAGAGACTGAGCCGCTGCCCGCGACTGTCGCCACCTCTTGAAGAAGATCCAGCCAGGTTTTGCGCATGCGCAAACGCGGCGGAGCTCCGTGCTCACCTCTCAGCCGGCAACCTTCACCCCGCGCCCCCTCCCTTCTCCTTCTCACACACATTTGAGTCTACTTCTCAAAGACAGGAGAGAGAGAGAGCGCAGCTGCGGGGCGCCGCCAGCTTTTACAAACTCTGTGACATAAGTAAACCAATAGTGGTGCATACATTATTTTATCATACATTATCATTTTTGCGCCCCAGGCAATCGCCCGTATGGCCCGTGCCTAAAACCGCTACTGGATGGATGGATGGATGGATGGATGGATGGATGATGGATGGATGATGGATGGATGGATAGATGGGTTTCTTGATCCATCCTCTTTGGCCTCCACTTTCCATAGTACTGACAGTGTTCTGTCTCTTTGAACCCGGTAGAACCGACCATAGAACCGGGACGATCCTCCTGCTACAGAAGTCCAATCTTGAAAGCTGTTGCTAGGCAGCCTGGAGTTGAACCCTCGTCCTCTGCAGACTGGACCAATCAGACGCGTCACTCATGTCACCCACTCTGCTGCAGGTTCAAGCACAGCAGGTCCAGCAGCAGGTTCTGCTTGAGTCCCTGAGGACGGGTTCTGTTCCTGCTTGGTGAGTCCTGGCCTCATTCCAGGCGGTGACGGCTGGTCTCAGCCGGGACAAACGGTCGTCCGGGGCCTCGATACCCATCAGCCCCTGGGGTTAACCAGCTCATCACGCCAATGTAAATAGCAGTGAGAGGTGTTGATTGCCTCTGCTCCCCATCAGATTTACCGTAGAGGTCTGAAACGGCTCCAGCTCCACCCTAATAACATTCATTCAGTCGCCATTTTTTGAGACACGGACGCCGCCATCTTGGAGCCAGATGTCATCAGTAAACCGTGAATATGTCTCTGATGTCTCTGAGTCATTGTTTCTATGGCAACCACCCAACAGAACGAGCTAGCTGTTTACTTTTCTATAGAAGTCTTCTGGATTTTGAGAGCACTTCCTGTTTGGGATGCCATGTGGGAGGGGCCACTAGTGTTACCTGTCCTTCCTGAGGAAGCAGGAAGTGGACGTCAGCTGCTTTCCTGTTTCCTGGTTCCGGTCTCACCTCCACCCTCAGTGATGCTTTTGTGGTCTTCTGGAGCGTTTCCTCGTTCCCGTGAAGGATTCCCTCTGAGAGCGAGCGGCGCCACCAGGCCTCGACCCGGCATTTTTCGGCGCCGAACGCCCCCCCAGTTTCATCATCATCACTAAAGAGGAAGCAAAGCGCCGCCTGCAACCCGCTCTCTTATCTGCCAGTTGTGATGCTGATCTACAAGAATGTCTTCACACCGTAACCATGGCAACCACACTTTCCCTTCAGCGCGGCTCCTGCCTTTCAAGTGCAGCAGATTCTGTTATTAGCGGGTAATTGAGGATCACTACAACTAATTCTGAATTATTGAGGGAATATTCCAGGAGTCTGCATCCACTACCAGATTAACGTAGAGACACACAGCCTAGAAACACACAGGGTAGAACCACACAGCATAGAGACACACAGCATAGAAAACACAGGGTAGAACCACACCACATACAGACACACAGCATAGAAGCACCAACGTAGAGACACACAGCCTAGAAACACACAGCATAGAAGCACACAGCATAGAACCACCAACGTAGAAACACAGTTTGTTATATACGTGGATTTTCCTGAGAGCAAACTTCACGTGTTTGTCTCTCCATGAAAACATGAAAGGACTGAAGGCACCGTATCTGATGACAGGTTTGATCATCAGCCCAAACAAGGATCAATGACAGAAGCTCCAGCATGACTCTATGGCGCGTTAGATTATCAATGAGCCTCTGGTTTAAACGTTGAGGTTGTAGAACCAGTGGGACGGTCCAGTGTTTGAGCCTTTCCATAATAAAATGGACCCATAAGAGTCCGTTCAGGTGAGCGTGTCCATGGGGGGGGGTGACCGCAGCATCACTGGAGGTCATCCAGCAGCTCCTTTGTCCCACTTGGCGTTTGGTTCCTCATAGATAAGAACATTTAACGGTTCAGAGAAGAGAGACCTACAGCTTGGAGCCTTTATTTAGTGGCAGAGACCTTTAGCCAATCAGCAGATGGACGTGAAACCAACAGGGACCCAAAAAGGGACGATTTGGTCCAGATGATTGGAGTCTTCAACTGCTCTGTGAAAAATCCACACACTGTTCCACACGGATGGTTCCATACGCCTTAATGCCACATGGATGGTTCCATACGCCTTAATGCCACACGCATGGTTCCATACGCCTTAATGCCACACGGATGGTTCCATACGCCTTAATGCCACACGGATGGTTCCATACGCCTTAATGCCACACGGATGGTTCCATACGCCTTAATGCCACACGGATGGTTCCATACGCCTTAATGCCACACGGATGGTTCCATACGCCTTAATGCCACACGGATGGTTCCATACGCCTTAATGCCACACGGATGGTTCCATACGCCTTAATGCCACATGGATGGTTCCATACGCCTTAATGCCACACGCATGGTTCCATACGCCTTAATGCCACACGGATGGTTCCATACGCCTTAATGCCACAAGACGACAAGCAGTAACGTAAATGTTGTCTGTGTTTGGAGTTCTGTCATTAAATCAGACAGAAATTGAAACTCTGAGCTTGTCAGACACACAATCAGGTCTTTTCTTGGTTTCTGGAGCAGTGACTGCTGGGATCTCCACAGCAGCTCTGGCTGTGAGCCGCTGCAGCGTCACATGCAGACCATAATTTCAGCTCCACTATTTCTATCCGCAGACGCTCTGAGTCAGGCGGTAGCTCCAGGCCAGCTCCTCAGCCCTCTGATTGCTTCTTCCAGAATGTCATGGCTTTGATTTGTGACTGATCCTGTTTTCACAGCATCCAGGAGGAAATGAGAGGCTGAGAGTCTCAGTCCTGCCACAGGGGGCAGCGTTCTGCTCACATCATGGGAGCTTCAGGTCCTCCGTGCTCAGGGACCGTCTGAACAGAACCTCTGTCCAGTCACATCAGCTGATGATCCAGGTCAACATGAAGGCTCACAGCCAGAGACGTTTTCTGACAGCATAGATGGACCGTGGAACCAAAGACTACATGTGGACCTGCTGCTGCGTTCACACCAAACGCCATTCACCAGTCAAACCGGGCATTTTCCGGTTCCGGGTTACAGCACAGACGCATGTGGGCTCTCTGTGGCTTTACAACTATCTTCAAAAGACTTAAAAGTTGATTTTCTCCAAAAAAGAGAGCTGACCATGGTCCCTAAGAAAAACCAGGACTATGAAGACCTTAGAAAGACTCTTGATGATTTCCAAGCTACGTTGTATCCATTTATGGAACAACGGCTAAGCTAGCTCATCTGATGGAGCTAATGGAAGACTTCTGAGCTCAAAACGAGTAAAGTGAAAACCGGGGTGGCTGTGGTGCAGCGGTAGGGCAGTCGACCCATGATCGTTAGATTACAGGTTTGATACCTGCCTTGCATGTCCATGAGTCAAGATGTCCTTGGGCAAGACACTGAACCACAATTAAATGTTTTATTGTTTGCCAGAAAGAAGAATTCTATAGAGTCATCGATTCTCCTCCAACTGTCCCTGATTCCTGCAGATACTTGAGGCATCACATTTGGAACCAATATTCTCATTTTCTGTTTTAGGAAAACAAAAAATCAAGATGGCGCCCATTGTCCAAGACACACACAGGAGGGGGGGGGGTCAGGTTATATATAGTCATGCTGATGGATGGAGCTGCAGAGGATGAGCAACCAAAGAGACGGATGAGACCAGTCTAGAACAGAAGGTCAACTCCATGGTCAGAGATCAGGCTGGAATTACCCACAATGCACTGAAACACCTCTGAAGCTCCTGGCAGAATGACCCCTGGACAGAACAGATACTTTTGATTTTGGACATAAACTTCAAAGGAAAAGATTGGACAAAGTCAAGACTGTCCTCTCTGCACGGCATGGAGGAGGGCGGTCATGGTCTGGGCTGTGTGGGTTATATAGGTAAAGCATTGATTTATTACCGTGAGTCTTGAAGGACATGGGGGTGTGCATGTGTTGGTGAAAGCATCCTGCCTAGTTTTGATTGGTGGATTCCTCTAGAACGTTCCCTCACCACCACAGTCTGACCCCACCGCTCAGGTGTCTGTCCAGGTGTGTTCACTCCATGGTTCTGCTGAGAATCAAAGAATGGACTTCATTGGTTCATCTGTCTTCAATCAGGGACCATGGTGGAGTGTCTTTCTGTCAAAATAGCAGCTGTCGTCAGAAATGTAACCGTTCTGAACAGAAACATCATGGTTCAGGGTTTGGCTTTCAAAAGAGTAACCTTTATTTAAAACGTTTGGAAACAACATTAGAACACTAGTGATAAATTGTTGTTTAATAAAAAAACACAATTATTTTGAAAATAAAGACCAACTTAAACTTTTACTATTGTTCCTCAAAGCTGATCCTTTAGTAGTTTCTCTGGGTAAAACAGCAGCTGTGAAATTAAACCTCATTTCCCATAGGTCTTTGCGGTGGGTCAGAATACATCTTTTCCTGAACAAACTGAATTGGACGAGTTCTGGCTGGGATGGCGGACTGAGCGGACGTCTCTTGTTAAGCTCTCGCCTTTTGCCCCGATCTGCACGGTAAATGCAATTTGAAAACTGAGAGAGAACGGTTTGACTGGAAAACAGTTGCACGTTGATTGCATCTTTGTTTTGGAAGGAAAATCTTTGAGTTTATTTTTTGCTCAAATGGCGTCAAAGAAAACAAGTCCGAAGCAAACTACAATGCAGCCGTCGGCCACGCGCGAGCATGACTATTCCCACATGGACGTTGCTTCTAACATGAAAAGGAAACCACCACCTACTCCCACAAAATCTACGGGACCACCTTTGAAGGTGAAAGCGGGACAGGAGTCTACTTCCAGATCTGAAGATGCTGTTTTGGCTGCAATTGAAAGGCTAACATCCAAAATAGAAGATTTTGGAAGTCAGCTGCGTGAAAACACAATAATGGTGGCAAACATCTCCCGGCTCGTTGAGACGAACGCGGCTGAAATAAAAGACTGTAAGACAAAGATTGCAACGATGCAAAGAGAAATCCCACTAATTATGAAGGAGAACCAAGACCTGAAAGAAAAAGTTGCTGATCTGGAAAGATACAAACGAAGATGTAACTTGAAAATTCATGGACTGAAAGAAAAAGATGACGAGAACATCAGGAACATGTGGTTGGAATCCTGTCCAAAATCGCACCGCAGTGGGCAGACGTGATGGACACGACGGCGGACACGGTTCATGGACTGGGGAGGAGGGAGGAAGGAAGACATCGCCAGGTGATCCTGCAGTTCGTCACGAGGCGCCATAGAGATGCTTTCTGGAAGATCACCAAGAACTGCAGACCTGCAAAGACCTGGGGATCCGCTTCAAGGAGGACTTCAGCAAAGCAGACCGAGAAGCTCGAGCGGCCGTCTGGCCCAAGATGGAGCGGCCCGAGCAGAAGGGAAGAACGTCTATTACAGGGGCCATGTGGGATTCATCAACGGGACTAGAGTCACTGTGGATTGAAATGTTTACAAGGAGGTTTTTATTTTGCGTTGTTGAGTTCATATTGCTTTATTTAAATTGTTTTTTACTGTAATTATTCTAAGTTTTAACATTTAAGTCATTTTGTTTACATAATAGAGCAAATCTAAGTTAAGTATTTCATCTTTTTTTTACATTTACCTTTTATTAACAATTTTTTTTTCTAAGATGCGAAAGGTTTCAATCAATATGGTTATATAATTTGTAATAACAATTTATTTTGTTTTCCAGTGAAACATTTTAGTGAAAATCATGATATAATAGTAAAATTCTCAGGTTCATATTTAGTAAATATAGGGGTGCAGCTAACTTCTAATTTAAGACACCAGCTTCTTTAATCCTAAATTTTCTCTTTTTTGTTTACATATTTTCTGTGTTTTATTTATGTCCTTAAGTTCTGTGTGGTTTTATTTCACAAAATACTAGGGGTATTAGGGATTCTGCTAAACGAAAATCACTTTCTGTATTACAAAAGCCAGAATGTTATTTAACACATTTCATAAAGAGATTAGTTTATATTCTAAATTTCTGAAATTAATTTATAATAAACAAAAATGTAATAAACCTGTCTATTTTCAATGAAGACTATATGCTAAATGTTGTATGGCTTTCCCTAGTATTGTAAACTACAATTTTAATGCTGTTTGTTAATTTTCTGTGTGTTTTTTATTCGTTTTTTTATTTTTTTGCTGTAGTTATGTGTATATGTTTGTTTGAAGCTCAATAAAAAAAAAGAAAAATTAAAAAAAAAAAAATCATTAGAACCGGAATTCACGTCCCGTTCCCACGTCTCCATTTAGGTTGCTCTTTTTCTGGTCGAAAAAGATTAGTGACAGAATAGTTTTGTTTAATGAAAACTGCCACTTTTTCTTTTATTTGCCAGTAAGGGTGAAAAAGAAGCGATTTCATGCCGCCATCGACATCATTATGTGAGCGACAGACAACACTCCAGACCAGCTGGTGGCGCTAAAGCCCCATGACGCTGTTAGCCAAACAATGAAGGAGAACAGCACGAGGCGCTAGCAGCGTTAGCTTGTTAGCAGGCTAGCAGCGTTAGCTTGTTAGCAGGCTAGCAGCGTTAGCTTGTGTTCAGAGGTCGGTGGTGTTTTGTTGGGACGTTTGTGAGGTTTTTGGACAGAAAGGACGATACGTGGTTCGTGTGGGAACTCTCAGCATTTTCCAAAGTGTCGTAAATGAGTGAAGAAGTGTTGAACGGAAAGACAACGTGGATTGCTGTGATTGTGAGACTAGCAGATGATCGATCGGAGCTGCAGTGAAGAGGACGGCGGTGTTTGTGGGAGTTGGAGCTGAAGATGGGAGCAGGAACCATGTCTTCCCTTCAGTCTCTGAGAGAGTTGATCAGCGAGCGACTAGCTGCTGCTGCTGAAGAAATCTGCAGACTCTGTGAAGGAACCATCGTCCAGTACGAGGAGGAGCTCTGTCGTCAGCGCAGACTGCTGGATGTCATCTGGAAACCACAGCTGCAGCTCCCACATAAAGCAGGACTGCGGTCCAAAGTCTCCTCTGTAGCTCACACTGTAACAAAGCGCACCCCCCCAAGTTCAGAGAAACAGTTATCTCTGTGGAACAGCAGCTTCATTCTAACAGCCACAGATCTGTTTATAAAGTGGGTTCTAGAAAAATCTCTCTATAAACATTAGAATGTCAGACACAACTATGAGGGAAAAGAACTTAAGCTTACAAAAGAACACAGATCTTTCCAAGTGGGGTTAGTGCACGATTGAGCATCAGTATGAAACACAATTGATCAGTCCGTGCGCACGGTTTATCAGATTTTTTTAACCACTGGCACCTGGGGGGCTCCATATATTTCAACCCTTCAGAGCTGAATCTCTTACACACACACACGCACACACACACACACAAACACAAGTCATGTCATCTCCTGGGGGGTATTCCAGGAAGCATGTTTAAACCAGCCTGACTTTAAGCCTGAACTCTGGCTGAAATCCGCCTGAACTTGCTTACTCTGGGTATGTCGGTTCCAAAAGATAGGATATGAGTTGGCGTAATTACGCTCGACTTGGTAACCCTGGGTTAATGGGCGTGCACGGGAGGTACATAAAGACATTCTCAATGGATCGCCGATTTCTGGAGTCACCATGGAAACGCGTGGTGAAAAAAAAGAAAACGCTGTACTTCAGTGAGATGGAGTCTGAGGTTTTAATGACGGCGTATGAAGATTATACGTCCATCAAAAAAGTAACACGGCTGCATCAGCAAAAGAAAGAGTTTCTGCTTGTAGTAAGAGCAGACAAAGTAAACGCACGAGTTTTTGATCTTATTTCCATTTTCCCTGTGACTCATACATATATAACTCATCCAATTTTGCTAACTTAAATGAATTACTTCTATTGGTAACAAAAAATTGAGTTAAATGTATTCAACCTAATTTCTTACGTCTATAAAACTCAATAATTGTTTATACAACTCAAATTTACGTATTTATCTAACTAAATGTCATATTAATCCAATTCAATTAATATTTTTGTCCATCTTAATTAATTACATTTCTTGAACTCTCAAATGCCTAAGTTTGAGCCGGCAGATATACTCATTTTTATAACAATAAAAAAGACAGGGGGAATAATGCACGGAGTGCAAATTTCCATTATAGACTTTACCTTGATTGACATTACACCTCCAAGCCGTAGGGGTGCTATATAAACTAACCATCCTCTCCTTCACTCTCACTCATGGTGCAGAGACGTAAGCTCAATACGGCAAAATAACTCGGCGAAGCATGGCAAAACACAGTAAAACAGCTAAACAACTAAACACATTTGGTCAAAAACCCACATTTATTTTAACTGAAACAAATAATAAAGTTAGATCAAAGTAAAAAATAATATTTTCCAGCATCCATATTACCCTCTCATGGTGGAAAAAGTATTATCTGAGCTTCTTCATCCACTAAATCATCTTCAAATGGACACGCCATGCTGCTTCACCTCTCTGTAAACAAACTAACCTTCAACTAAACCTGCTCCAGACCAGGTTATGTTCAGAGCATGAGTTGCTATGGTGACTTGACCTACCCTGAAACATACCTCCATTTCTGGAACCGAAAACTGAGGTTATCAACTTCCTTAGCCTCAAACTTACCGTGAGAGCTAGCATAACCTGCTTTCTGGAATACCCCCCAGATGGACCTTAGCCTCCTGCCTGAAGGGAGTCAATGGAAAATGGTGTGTACTTATATAGCGCTGTTTTACCTTCTTCAAGGCCCAAAGTGCTTTACAGTCACAGTCCCATTCACCCAGTCACACACACATTCACACACACATTCACACACACATTCACACACTGATGGCGGCTCCGCTGCTGAATTCTGGCACCAACCTCCCACTAATGGGCGTGCAAGGCGGGGATCAAACCTGTAATATTACCGCCCTACCACTGCACCACAGCCGCCCAACAAGGAGAAGTTCAAGTAATCCATGTCCAGGGTGAGAAGGGTCTGCTGCTATCCCACCTGCATGACCTCGGGTTCTGGAGACGAATAGGTCCTGGACACATGGAAGGCAGCAGCCAATCACCTTCTCAGCTGAGTGATGGAGGAGATAATGATTGGTTCTTCTATGATGGTCGTGTAGAGCAGCACCATCATCTGGGCCGGCAGCCGGGCCTTCTTCAACTGCAGCAGGAAGTACATCCTCTGCTGGGCCTTTTTGAGCAGAGAGCTAATGGACGGCTTCCACTTGAGGTCCTGAGTGATGGTGGAACAGAGGAAACGGACAGAGTCCACAATGGTGATGGGAGAGTCTGTCAGAGTGAGAGGGGTGAGGAGGCTGTGATGAAACAACCAAGTATTAGAAAACCCTTCTTCTTCTTGCTGCCTTTTACGCCTTAAGACACTTAGGGCAGCAACAGCATCTTTCCACTCCTGTTGGTCACAGGGATTGGGAAACCCTGTGATTTAGTAAATTCTCCCATTTCCCCCAGAAATCATGAGGGGGTCTGACATTTTCATCATAGGTGTATGTCTCCTGTGATATGCATGATCTATAAAAAAATCTAGAAATCACGATGTAGGATCTCCTCCAGCCTGTCACTCTGCTTTATCACACTTTCATGTTTTTATGGAAAGAATATGAGAGTTTATTCATTAGTTTTGAGGCACCTGAACCGTTTTAAAACTACCAGTTCAGCTACAGTCATCAGTCATGAAATAAACAGGACTTTATGTTCTCAATCACACGTGGAACACTACTGGTTGAGACACATTTTAATTGTTGTGGATTTATCCTTTCCTAAAAAATATTATTGTGTGAAAACAGGACAATGTTAAGTGTTGAAAGAAAATTCTTAATTTGCAAAAAGACACAAATGTATCTGCTTGGTTTAAAGCAACTTGTATATGAGAGACAGTTTCAGTGCTTTATGTTCTGGTCATTAAATGAAAAGTATTTTATTTATTTGTAAGTTATAATGACATTCAGAGATTTTTTCAGAGTCACACTGCATTATTGTCTCTGTTACTGTCTTTGGGTAAATCAGGATATAGGATAAAGGATATATGCTTTGTATCTTGACATGTACATCGTGGGATGTATTGTATTACCAGACTGTGATGGAATGAACAGATTGAACTCTATGCAGTGTCACACAGTTGTCAGTAGGGGGCGTTTTATCAGACTGTCTGACTAAAGATCAGTCTGTTCATCATCTGAGTTCAATAGTTCAACAAGGAAGATGATCTGAATAACCTTCTGAACAGAAGCACTTAGTTTGTAATAAAACAAATGCGTTTCTTTAGGATCAAACAGAGATTTGGATCTGGATCTGGATCCAGCTGTGGATCCTTGAGGAGTGACAATTCAAAGGATTGGGTCCCAGACTTCAAGGACATCCATCCAGCAGTGGACCAGTGAGTGTTTTTTTAGAGTTTTTGGAGGCTGGATTCTAGTTCAGATGATCAACAGTTTTCAGATGAAGGACTTGAGGTCTGGTTCAGTTCTGGATCTCTCTGATCAGACTCACTTGGAGCATCATGTGTGTGATGAGATCTTTTCAGTTGAGTCTTCTGAGAGGAATCCACATAGGAACACCTGTTTCACGTACAAAAACAGAAGACAGAATAAACAGAGTCAGAAATGACTGGTTGTGGGTTTTAGTGGTTTCAGTGATTCTCTGGTTTCTACAAACATGATGACTCACTAGGATGGAGAGGATTCTGCAGTTTGGTGCTGTTCTCAGAGCTGACAGGATTCTTCAGGCTGCAGATAAACGTCTTCTCCTTTGTGTCCTGAAGACCAAAGTTCAAAGTTTCATCTTCGTGGACAGAAGTCAGAATCCTCACTAGAGGAAAACTAGGACTGAATTGTGTTTTTGTTCCAATTCTGTCAATAATTGTAGAGTTTGTGTCTGAATGTCAAACATTTTCTCTGTACCTTAGTGATCTGTAGCTCTGGGCCATTTACACGTCTGTCATCAAGAATCCAGAAAACCTCCATATGTCCCACATTCTCAGGCGTAAAGGTGTGCATACATCTGAGGGTACAGGTCAGGGTTTCCCCAGGATAACAGTCATGCCTAATGCTGGGTTTGGGGACTGGAGCTGGAAAGAGAACAAATACAAAACTGGTTCTGATGAATAAATCAATGACAGTTAGAGAAAAACTAACTAGAACTTACAGAGAACTCGTAGTTTCATAGCAGATCTGGTTCTTCCGTTAATATCTGGCGTGTAAACACCGCTGTGCTCTGGTCTCACATTATAGATGGTCAGTTCTCCTGTTTCAGTATTTAAGCTGCAATAATCTGGAAGAATGACAGAGATTTATGCTGAAACATTTCCAACACTGAATCTGTTCACATTTCAGACAAACAAACAGATTCTTTCCATCACTAGACGGTAAACCAACAGCAGGTTAGTGTGAAAGTTAGCATCATCTTCAGGCTAAAACAACAACAAGGTTTCATCACCAAAGTCTCAGCGTAGTTGTTTATTATTAGAAATCTACTAAGTTCTCACCAGAAAAGATGTTGTAGAAAAATAGATCCCCTTCAAACCAGTCTACAGCTAAATTATCTCCATGTTTCCATGTTATGGCGATGATGGACGTTACTGATTCAACTGGATGGAGGACGACGGTGGAGCCCTTTAACACGTCAATGACCTTCACTGTAGAGCAAAAGTTAAAGACAAGTCAGTACCTTCATCAATAACATTATTATCATTTTCAGGATTATTTATTGATTATCTTACATTGACATCAAAGAAAGCCATTTCTGGATTAAACTGGATTCTAATTGAAGCTAAAAGCAGAACTGAATGGTTCTGTACACTGAAGTCCAAAAACAGTGGTAGACTTCAGAGAAACAGGTTTCCATAGCAACCATAGTCCTCTATGGATGGAGTTCATCCATGTGTTCATGTCTCTGCATCAAAGTTCTTCTAGTTTCCATTTACCACATGCAGATTGAACAAGTTGTTGTTCAAAGTTTCTTAGAGTTTCTCTGTAACTGAACAACCAGCATCTAGTTATTTAGTTAACTTGAAAACTGAAGAATGTTTATGTCAGTTTAATGTTTAAGAACATTGA